>VUQJ01011611.1:1699-13341 GCA_015108635.1 Andinoacara biseriatus
ACATCAAATAATTTTTTTTTTTTTTTTTGTTTTTAAAGCTTTTTTTTTTTTTTTATTTAAACAGTGATTCCTACAGTACAGTAAATGGTTGTAGTGCAAGGAAACTGACAGTGTGACAACATTGCTGTCCAGATTCACAGAGATAGAAAGATGGTGAATTTGTATATTTGCTCACTTACAAAGAAATGAACAGTCTCCAATTCTTATGGCAGTTTGATTTGAATTAATTGATTTGTATGTCATTGAGTGAAGTATTTGATCCCCTACAACTGTGCCCATGTGGCACACAGATTTCAATTACAGAAACTCCTGATCTCAACTTATTATCTGTATAAAGCAAACCTGTCCACAGAATCAGTTTCATCCTTTCCAACCTCTTCACCACCATGGGCAACACCAAAGAGGTGTCAGAGGATGTCAGGGACAAGATTGTAGACCTGCACAAGGCTGGACTGGGCTACAAAACCATCACCAACATGCTTGGTGAGAACATGACAACTACTGGTGCGATTGTTCAGACATAAGCAATTTTAAAAGACCATCAGTTGCCCTCAGTCTGGAACTCCATGCAAGAACTTGCCTCATAGGGTGAGGATGAGAAGATGACAAGCAGCAGTCAAGAAACATAATGGATTTAGAGAGTTGCTGTACAGACGAGTGGGCCATAATCCCTCCTGAGATATGTGCAAACCTGGTGACCAACTACAAGAAACTTTTTACTGCTGTGCTTGCCAACAAGGGTCTCTGCACCAAGTACTAAGTTATGGTTTTATTGGAGATCCAATACTTAGTTGACTAAATGACTTGCAAATCAATTTGTCACTTTTATGTAACATGTTTTTTCTGAATTTTTGGTTGATATTCTGTCTCTTTCCATTAACATTAAACTATCAAATAAGTAAGTAAGTAAACTTTATTTATATAGCACCTTCCACAGATAAAATCACAAAGTGCTTTACAATGTGCAAGTAAAATAAATACAAATAGCTGATAAAACAATAAGTAAAACATTTAACTAAAAGCTTGTCTGAATAAAAGTAGGCTATTGATTTCTTTGTAAGTGTAAACTTACAAATTTAGCAGGGGATCAAATAATTATTGCAAATAATTATTTCTCCAATCGCATCCTTATATATTGGACTGTAAAAGTTTTCATGTTAAATACAAAAAAATGAAAAATATAAAATTATACGGAATTATAAAAATGTTACAAAGAAGTTAGTTGAAGAAAACCTGCTGGCAAGCAGGTTTGGGATGTCACCCTTGTTACCCTGGCAACTGGCAAAGGACTGGTACAGAAAACCTGGAATTTCCCTTATCTCAGGTTAACAAACTCTAGCTAAACCTGATTCCTGGAATATGGCTCTGGTTAGATTACAGATTAGAGATCAGCAGGTATGAAATCTTACCTTTTTTCCTTACCTTAATCTTAATCTATTTACCAATCAAGTCTCTGGAAAAATGTGTCGCCATGGATTATTATTGTTAATTTGTAGTGTAATTCAGGGAAAGTGAATTGTGAGTGCAATTCTTATACAAAACCAAATTAATTTAATGAGGAGCGATAATTCTGGAAGTCGATAGATTTATTGCAAAAACATAAGCACACACAATTAAAATAGCATTGTCAGTTAAATCCCAATTAAAAGCAACATTATAAAGCAGTGATATCAACTGGACTCCAAGGAGTCTAACAACTAGTTGTAACTCAATACACATTTTGCACAACTGCATTTGCACAAATGCATTCATTTATTTATTGTCTCTAGAACCTTTGCAAAAAAAATAAAAAAGCGATATCATTTATGTGTGCCTGTCACTTTGAGTTTTGTTTTATTATAATATTCTGAAAATGCACTAATTTGCCTGCTCTGTGCAGAAAAAGGAGTGGTAACACCAGACTGCTGGGTAGGTTAAGCCAGCAGCTCGATGTCATTATCAGACAATCGCTACTTCTAGCTGACACAAACAGTAAAGCCCAAACCAGAGCGGACACAAATTTCAACACCAGCGCTCCCAAAATGGCTAAAATAGCGTAGAATGCCCTCTGCTTTGATTGGCCAACCTTCTCCCTCTTCCCGCCCTGTTCTCCTGGTCCTGGACGAATCAAAACACAAAGAACAGAAAGGCTGCAGAAGGTGACAATGATCAAAGATGAGATCAAGAGGCACAAATCCAAAATCAAAATTTCCATTGTTAGGAGACAAGTGAGTGCAAAGGTCAGCAGCCAGATGCAGCCATTGATGATATTTCTGATTCTGTTCACACTTTCTTTCCTTAAGTTTAAGTAAATGATGGGTTGCACAACAGCCAGGTAATGCTCTGCACAGGTCAGGACATGAAAGAAAGTCTCTCCATACCAAGTGAAGGACAAAAGAACGTGCCCCAATAACATCTTTAAAATCATGATGTAGATACCACAGCAGCTGAGGATACACCCCAAGATAGCAATCAGCTCCATGATGACTACGTGGTAGGTGAAGCTGTCAGAGTGACTCAGTGTTACTGCTGAGGAGGTGGAGCGCTTTTTGCACCACTGTTGGAGACCATGATAGAGAATGAAGATGCAGAGAGGGAGGAGGAGGACAATGGTGACAATACTGCAGGCGGTGTAGATTAGGGAGCTTGGTGCAGAGAAGAAGCAATTCGTATATAAAGGGATATTGTTTGATGAATCGTGTTGGTAAGGAAGGGATTCATTGGAGGATGAGGAGTTTCCTGACATATCTGGAACAGAAAAATACAATGAAATTGATATAATTTATTCGCTAATTTTAATGTTTATCCGTCTATGAAGAGTTAATCCTCTGCTGGTGTTCTTCTTGTGTTTCACTCTTTTTCTTTTACTTGTTTTAATTCACAAGGCATTGTATATAATATAAATTCTAGTGAAAAGGGATGTGGAATAAAGATTACTGAGGATTTTTTCTCATGAATAGAAGACCAGAGCAAGTAGTGGCATTACAAGAGGTGTGATTCACAAAGAGGATAAATGACAATGTGTTGCCAAGACAAATCTGTATTTTTTTTTTTTTACAGGTTTTTGTGTTTCCTCCAAATGAAATGCAGCAATAAATTAAAATACCCTAACAAACTGACAGGAACACAACAGGAACAAAAGCTAATTTAGTGACGAAAATGACAGAGTGAAGTAATTTATGTCTCCATTATATTTAAACAGGAACACTTTTTTTAATGACTTTATTTATGTTTATCTTACCTATATTGTTTTATGATAGCTAGATTGATAGATAGAAAGATATAATAAATAAAATAAACTGAACCAAATATTGATTAAAACTTACTTCTGTGATATTGTGCACTTAGGATCGATCAATCAATCTTTATTTTGAAGATGTACATTAATATGCATAAAAAATCAAGTCCACATGCACACCAGTGATATTTTTTTTTGTTTGAAAAGGAGTAGGAGGAAGAAAATGCTTATTAATTTCTACCCCTAACTTGCTCTCTCTCTCTCTCTCTCTCTCTCTCTCTCTCTCTCTATCTATCTATCTATATATATAGACATATATAGACATTAGATGTTAGATTCAACTGTGTGTGTGTGTGTGTATATATATATACACACACACACACACACACACATTCATACACACACATACACACACACACATACGCACATACATACACCTAGTTTTGTTTTGTTTTTATTTTTTTTACAGTACATCCATATAAATATATAACACTCTACCTCATTCATATAATGTTATTTTATGGATGTGTATGAAATGTCATTTTATATATATTTTTTGATTTATATTGGTACATGTTTTCAGTTTCTCTTCTAATTTGTTCCACACATTTACTCCACAGACCGCTATGCACATAGTTCTCATTGTTGTTCTTAGTTTATGCTTTTTAAAATTTAACTCTTTCCTCAGTTCAGTTCTCCTTCTCTGTCTGTGAACATTTTTTTTAATGCTTTCTGGTAACTTATTGTTTCTGGTTTTGTATAATATTTGACCAGTTTTAAATTTTACCAGATCCATAAATTTCAACGTGTTTGACCTTAAGAAGACTAAAGTGTTTGCATGCTTTAGATATCCGACATTATTAACTATACTTATTGCTCTTTTTTGTAATGTGCATAGTGGCTGTAGAGTGCTTTTGTATGTTTTACCCCATATTTCCACACAATAATTCAAATAAGATAACACCATTGAACAGTATAAAATACGCAATGATTTCTAGTTCAGAACATGCTTTGTTTTTCCTAACAAGGTCATCCTCTTTGCTATTTCGGCTTTTACATGCCTAACATGAGGCTTCCAGCAGATTTTGGATGAAGCTGATTAAAAGAAAAAAAACCTACCTTCTGAATTTTTGGTTTAGAGCTCCCTTGGTTTGTGTCGTCACTGTCAGCTAAGTATTTGCTCCAAATGTGGGGCACTGGCTCTAAACTACAGCTTCAGTTCACCTCTCGCTCTCCCACCTCCTCTCCCGTCTTAATTTCTTATTTGTTTATTAAACACACACACACACGCACACACACACGCACGCACACACACACACACACACACACACACACACACACAGAACATCTGAGGACTATATATCATACAGATCTCTTCCACATAATAATGTCATAAGTTCACTTTGTTTATTCCTTTGTTCTAATACAGCATCCTTTACATAAAAAATGTTTTGCATTCAAAGACGACTCTATGCAAATCAAAGTCAGTACACAAATGCTCTGTGTGTGTGTGTGTGTGTGTGTGTGTTTGGGTGTCATCTGAGTGGTGGGTGATGGTTTCCATTAGTCACACCATTATTACCCAGCTCCTGGAGGGGGGAATTGCTGTCTTTGGTATGTTTATCTGTTTGGTTGATTACAGAAAACACAGGAAAAAAAATCCGATTCATACCAAATTTGCAGAAAAGATGGCCAGTGATCCCTGGATCATCTTATTAAATTTTTGCCAGAATTGAGTCAAGGTCGAGGTAAAAATAAATAAATAAGAAATAAATAAATAAAAGGCTTAGCAAAAAGTTTTAAGTTTTAAAAGTTTTAAGCTTAATTTTAAAAATAAAGGAAATTAAAATGTTTTTTTAATTTAAAAATTTAAAAGGAAAAGAAAAGAAAGACACATCCTCCTAATTTGTTACAGTAAGAGGCATGTCACAATTTTTTTTTACCCTGTCATGTCTGGTAGTTATTATTCCATTTTGCATCATTAATTATTTTCTTATAATCTGGATTCATATTTGGAATCACTGCCTGATGTTCTTACAGCACAAAGACTTGCCCTCTCTGTAAAGAAACAGCAAAGGTAACACGAGAGTGCTGGGCACATTAAACCAGACAGTAGATGCATTTACTAAACAATCACTCCCTTTTCCTTTCATCTTAAATACAGCCCAAAATAGACCCCCCACAAACCTCAACACCAGAGCTCCCAGTATGGTCAGAATAGTGTAGAACGCCCTGAGCTTTGTTTGATTGGTCCTCTCTCTGTTTGCACCCTGTTCTACTGGGCCTGGACAAATTAAAACATAAAGAACAGAAAAGCTGCAAAAAGACATGATGATGAAGGATAACACCACAACACAGAGATCTGTGATGATGAACAAAGTTTCATTCACTGCCAGACTCGTCCCCGCACAGCAAAGCAGCCAAACACAGCCAATGCTGATGTTTCTGATTCTGACCCCTCTTTCATTTCTCAGGCTCACGTAGACGATGGGATAAATGACAGCCAGATAGCGCTCCACACAGGTCAGGATGTGGAAGAATGTCTCTCCATACCAGGTAAAAGAAGTTAGAAAGAACCCCACAATCAGCATGTTTGAATCATTCACATAGATAGCACAAATGCCTAAGATACATCCCAAGTTACAAATGAGCTCCATGATGGCCAGGTGATAGGTGAAGCTGTCAGAGTGACTCATCGTGGCTGCTGAGGAGGTGGAGTGTTTTTGCCACCATTGGCAGAGGATGAAGGTGGAGAGAGGAAAGAGGAAGATGATGTTGAAGACGAAAAGTGCTGTGATGATGAAAGAGCCGGGTCTGGACATGAAGCAGCTGAAATCTATATGAAGGGTAGATGTTACCAGGGAATGGTGTGGCTGAAAAAGAGAGTTGCTGGAGGATGAGTTGTTGACTGCCATCTCTAAAAGGGAGACAAAAATAACATGACATACAATTAAATAAGATGTATACATTAAATATTTCTATTTTTAACAAAAAGTGAAATCCCACCGAGTACACAATTAATATTTTCCTTTCCGATTTTTCTTTTTCAAGTTAAGGTACATTAGGGGATTTATATTTGTATCCATTGTAACGTTTTCTGACACAAATAGATGATAGATGACAGATCGATTTGGGGTGGACGGGGGGCTCGGTCTTTTCACAGAAGAACGCGTTCTTGGCTCATGCTGGGGGGGACGGCCTGTGGGAGAGGTGGGCTGCTCATTGCCTCTGGCTCGCTGGAGCTCTTGGTCTTTGGCTGTGGGAGCCCCGCCTAGGGTCTCCCTCCTTCCACCTCCGGGATGTGCATTCAAATGTCATCAAGACGTATAGCCGCAGGTTTTTACCTGTTTACCTCTCGATCCCAGGGGCGTGGTTGCGGCTTCTCACCCTCATTATTGAGTACGTTTAATGACAGGGAAACACATACATTTAAACATAACACTCAAGATTGTATGTGTGTGTGTGTGTGTGTGTGTGTATGTGCTCTTCTACTTCTCACTCTTTCCTTCTTGCCTGTCAGACCTGGCAGTCATATTTTGTGGACAATAAACAAAATGAATGAATAAATAAAAGAAACTACAAACGTTAACAAGAGTAGCCTATAGAGAAGCTCTTCTTGTAAAAGCAAATATGTTTGGTACAACAATGCATTCGGATCATGATTCTGTTTGCGAGAATTGCCAGACATGACAGGCTTAAAAAAACATTAAAAAAAAGAAAAGAAAATGAGCACACCGACCTTATCTGTGCTTTTGTCTCATCTTTCGTCTTCTGTAGCTTGTCTCTGTGGAGTCTATATGTTAATGGTTGTATACTGCAGTCCCAGCCACCTCTCCATGTCCCTTTGCATTATTTGCATAAAAAAATACTGGATATCTGACAAATGAATATTTTGATTCATTATGAAATGTACTGCTGTCTGCTATGATGAATTATATACTGACACTCACATCTATCTGCGTCCCAAAGTCCCAAAGCTTCTGTAACAATAAGTTTCATGTTAGCTTTTTTTTCTTATTATTTCTATCACTACCTAATTGTAGTGACTTCTGGATGAAAATTTATGACTCAAATTTATTTATCATTCCAACATTTTTCACATAACCGTTTGACAATAATATAAATAAACTAATTTATTTTTAAAGACTTTTTTTAGTTATTTGTACTCACACGCAAGGTTTGGGTACATTGTAATTTTTGTGCAGAGCTTTCGAAGTAGGTGTGTGAAAAATAAAATAAAATAAAATAAAATAAAATAAAATAAAATAAATTATCCATCCATTGTCTTCCACTTATCCGGGGCTGGGTCATGGGGGCAGGAGCCTAAGCAGAGGAGCCCAGACTTCCCTCTCCCCAGCCACCTACACCAGTTCATCAGAAGGGACCCCAAGGCTTTCCAAGGCCAGCCGAGAGACATAATCTCTCCAGTGTGTCCTGGGTCTACCCCGGGGCCTCCTGCTGGTGGAACATGCCCGGAACACCTCACCCAAGAGGCGGCCAGGAGGCATCCTAATCAGATTCCTCTCGATGTGGAAGAGCAGTGGCTCTACTCTGAGCCCATCCTGGATGGCCACACTCTTCACCCTATCCCTAAGGGAGAGGCCAGCCACCCTTCGAAGGAAACTCATTTCTGCCGCTTGTATTCGCGATCTTATTCTTTCGGTCACTACCCAAAGCTCGTAACCATAGGTGAGGGTGGGAACGTAGATCGACCGGTAAATCAACAGCTTCGCTTTTAAACTCAGCTTCCTCTTCACCACGACAGACCGGTGCAGCGTCAGCATCACTGCAGAGGCAGCCCCGATCTATCTGTCGATCTTCCGCTCATTTCTCCCATCACTTGTGAACAAGACCCCGAGATACTTGGACTCCTCCATTTGGGACAGGAACTCAACCCTGAGTCCACCCTTTTCCGGCTGAGGACCATTGCCTCAGACTTAGAGGTGCTGATTCTCATGCCAGCCGCTTCACACTCAGCTGCGAACTGTTCCACGGCGAGCTGGAGGCCACAACCTGATGAAGCCTCTGATGGGACTTTCGAAAAGACTACTGTTGTATACAGTAGTTGAAGCTACAAATGTGGGAGGAAACCGGAGTACCCAGAGGAAACTCACGTAGCAAGGTGGCGCGGTGGTCAGCACTATGTTAGCACTGGTGCCTTATAGTTAGAATAACATCTGAAAGGCCTGGGTTAGATTCCAACTTGGCCTGGGCCTCTCTCTGTGGAGTTTGCATGTTCTCCCCGTGTGGGTTTCCTCCAATATGTTCAAAGACATGGGGTTAATGTCCAAAATAAGTAAATAAATAAAATATAATGGTGTTATCATTATTGTCTAGTGCTGTTTACATTAATTTTTTTATTTTTCAAATAAGTTAAGCAATCAGGAGTTCCTAAAATACTTGAAATCTGAATAACTATAATAGCACTTTGCCCAATCTGTTGGTTTAACAAGAATAAAAAAAAAACACTTCAAAAAGCAATAAACATGTTTGTTGTTAAGCAACATTCATTCAAAATTTTAGTAGCAAAATGATTTATTTTTATTGAAACTGTTGAAACTGAATTTGTTGATAATTTGTTTGTGATTAATTGCGATTAATTAATTACAGTCCCTGTAATTAACTTGATAAACAATTTTAATTGAGTCCCATCGTTAATTATATTATGTATTAATATATTATATATATATATATATATATATATATATATATATATATATATATATATAAAAAACATTAAATAGTTTGACTTCCGGACCTTGGCCTCATGAAATTTTGTCTAACTGGACCACTTTCAATTTTAATTGAATAGCCCCGGGATAGAGTCTCACAAGAACCTGATGTTAATGAAACTAGAACTTCGGGCAGGTGTTGTCATCATTTCTGCTTGAAGACTGATGTTGCCATTTAGAAGTTTGCTGTGGCCCACCATGATCCTCTCTGCAGCCAGAATAAAATAAAAGTTAAAATAAAGCTATAAAACTACTACTACTACTACTACTACTAATAATAATAATAATAATAATAATGATAATGATAATATAACTCTTAGATAATGAAAAGCAAAGTGCTTTTCACAGCAAGAATTAAATAAAAACAAATGAGTTAGAAAAAGAATGTTATACAGAGCTTAGCACATGTACTACCCAATGTAAGGTTTATACAATTATCAGTATTAGTAACTACCCAAACCTTCAAGTTTATGTAAAGTTTAATCCACCAGTATGTGCATGCTCTCTTTCACACGCTATTTTTAATATAAGTAAAATATAATTATTTTTGTCATCCATTAATTTTCAAATTTACAGTTTTACAAAAAGGCTGAATTTATTTTCTATTAAGATGCCAAATTATAGTTATTTCCTTGCATCCATGAACAGTAAAATGAGTTCAAGTGGTTGAATGTTATGTTTGATTAACTGCCATCGTCTCAGCTGAGTCCAGTTTGCTGGCTCAAATTCCAGCAAACTTACCATGATGAATCAAAGTGCTGGACATCACATACTCCTGCTCTGCATTCCCCAGCTCAGCTATAATGAAGACATGGTTGAACATTTTTGTTGTTTTTAAAAAAAGTGTTTTGCTCAGTAGAGGAATAATTTGCATAAATGTTGACATTTATTTAAAGAATCCAGCATGAAAAAGGATAGAACAGAGGTGGTAAACAGCTGCAATGTACATAGCACAGCCTATGGACCTCTCAAGCTGTAGTACAGTGATGGCCAAACGTTTTGGCAGTGGCACCACTGCCAAAACTTTCTTTTTTTCTTTAAGTTACTAACAATGGTTTTTGAAACCTATGAGATCATTGTGATTGTTCTTCACTGTATAACAGAAACATGTAAAACAACTCCAAATAGCTGAAGCAATAAACTGCATGAAATCCAAACTATGTGACACACATTCAAAGTCATCTATAATAGTTCCTGTTTCCCTTTTGTTGCCCTCCCCATGTTCCCTCTGTGTGTCAGTCCTCTGCGTTAAGGCAGTATGCATCCTGTTTGATCACTTCCTGTTTTATTTTGACAGTTCTGTGTTTTGTGTTTAGTTTTGCTTCCTCTGTGTTATTAGTTTCATTGGTTTCACCTGTTGTTCCCTGTTGTTTCCACTTGCCCTGATTACCTAACGTGTGTATTTAAGCTCTCATTTTTCTCTGTTCTTTTTTGTTACGGTATCGTGTGTTTCCCCGGTTTAGTGTTTTATTTCCTCCGTTCTCCCAAGCTTAGTGTTTTGCCTTTTTGTTTTAGTAGTGATGGTATGATAAGGCCCCATGAATGTGTTGAATCTTTCTTGCCAACTGATTCATCAAACGCCTGAGCAGACAAAGCCCCGTTTAACAGCTCATTTAGTAGTGCTGATATGGGCTCGGGATTCCTACTGTTGCGTTACATGTTGACTGGTGGCTCTTTTAGTATAACTAGATAAAGCATTTTCTGAAGAAAATGCACTGTGAATGCCTCCAGCTGAAGGCTTTGAGCTGAACTGCTGTCATTGCTGAAATATTTTGGAAGCCTGTTGAAACACTGAATGATTCTCCTAAACATTAAGGAGAATGAAACTGCATAAAGTTGTGGGAGGAATGAATTTAATATAAAAACTATAAATCTACAAAAATTATCAACATGCACTTGTTTGAATAACCATTTTCAGTTTTGTAAAACAAGGTGTGCACTGCTTGAATTATATTTTGATAGCCCATACCTTTCAGGTTTTTCTTTCAATTAAGATCCTATATGTTTAAATCCACCAACTAGAACACCAGCCCAATACTGCCAGGCAAACTGCTGAAATCTGTCACTGCCTGTATGAGTCTGTCCTTTTGTCACTCAGTTGTGATGAACAGTCCAGCTTTGAACCACTTGCATGCTGGAAAAAAAAAATCCATAATCAACCAATCAGAATGCTTCTATACATTTAAATCCGCCAACTGAAATCAATTACCCAGTTTTAAATTTTATTTTCTTGGCCACAGCAGCTTCTATTGAGTTTACTGTGACAGGAAGATGGGGGGGCAAGTGGTAAAGAGCGACAGGTCGGGACACGAACCTGCACTGCCTGCCACTGAGCCACCTCACGTCCCACATCTCCTCAGGTTTGCGGCACATGTTGAAGAGAGATCTGCCAATCAGAATGCTCCTACGCATTATAATCCACTAATTGAAAACAGCTGCCAGGTACACTGCCTACCTGCTGAAGTGCAGGCACTCTGTCTCCAAATCTGTTAAATTTGCCTCGGTTTAACTGCTTCTAAATCAAAAACCTTTGCTCCTATCAACATAATTATTGAACTGACTGACAAAAGGACCTGCTCAGCGGTGTTCATTTTCCTAGGCTCAAAAATGTGGCCATGGGAGCAGTTTAAAAGGGTTCTTTTCTGGTTTGGAGCAAATCACCCCCCTAAAAGTGTGGAGGTTAATACTGTTGT
>VUQJ01011615.1:8148-18958 GCA_015108635.1 Andinoacara biseriatus
CCGTTTTCCTGACGGAAGTGGTGCAAACAGTCTGTAGCCCGTATCGCTGAGGTCCGTGACGATGGCTCTGGCTCTCTTTTTGACCCCGCCTGCATATATAGAGGTCTCGGAGGGGACAGCCTACAATGCCCTGTGCTGTTCTTACCATCCGGGCCAGTTGTTTCCTCTCCAGTGCTGTGCAGCTGCCATACCACACTGTCACATTAAGGCAGAGCACACTTTCAATTGTGGCCCGATAGAAGTTCATGAGGAGCTGAGAGGAGAGCCCGTTTTAGTTTCCTGAGGAAGAAGAGCCTTTGTTGTGCCTTCTTCACCAGGTGGGAGGAGTTGGTGGACCAGGAAAGGTCAGATGTGATGTGGAGGCCCAGGAACTTGATGTTGTCCACACGGTCCACTGCCTCTCCTACTATGAGGGGGGTATAGTTCAGCTTCCTGGACCTCCTAAAGTCCATGATGACCTCCTTGGTCTTTCCTGTGTTCAACACCAGGTTGTTGGCTGAATCAACAACCTGGTTCAACCACTGGGTGAGTTGCTGAATCTCCTCTCTGTAGTGGGTCTCGTCCGAAATGAGACCCACTACTGTGGTGTCATCCGCGTACTTCACAGCTGTGTTCGTGGGGTGGGTGGCAACACAGTCATGTGTGAGCACACAACCCTGCGGCATGCCCGTGTTAAGGACCCATGGGGATGATGTTGCCTCACCTATTCTCACCATCTGAGACCTGTTGGTGAAGAAGTCTCTGATCCAGTGACACAGTAACACAGGCAGACCTACCTCACATAATTTCAGCGCCAGCTTGTCTGGGATGACTGTGTTAAATGCTGAGCTTAAGTCTATAAAAAAGCATTCTGATGTAGGTGTTGGGATGCTGCAGGTGGGTCAGGGCTGTGTGCAGTGTGATGAAGACAGCATCTTCTGTTGACTGATTCCCTCTGTAGGCGAACTGAAGGCTGTCCAGGTCTGCAGGGATGGAGTCTCTGATGTACCTCAGAAGAATCCGCTCGAAGCACTTCATGATTACTGGAGTCAAAGCAACAGGCCGGTAATCATTCAGGCATGTGATGGACGTCTTCTTTGGTGCCAGTATGATAATGGAGGACTTGAGGCACTCAGGAACCATGGCCAGCCACAGGGACAGATTGAAAATGTCCAGGAACACTCCTGATAGCTGGTCAGTGCACATTCTTAGAGTCCGGCCTGACACCTTGTCTGCTCCTGAAGCCTTGCGGGTGTTGATCCTCCTCAGGGTGGACTTCACCTGGTGCTGCTGCAGGACAAGGGGCTGGTGCTGCTCCTCCAGCTGGGGGAGATGCGTAGCCTCTCTGTTGTCCAACTTGTTGAAGCGTGCAAAGAAGCTGTTTAGGGTGTCAGGCAAGATGGAGTCGTGGCTGGCCAGTTGACTGCTGTTTTTATAATCTGTCAAGGTTCTGATGCCCCTCCACATATTCCGGGGATTGTTGCCATTGAAGTGTTCCTCAATGCACTGCTTGTATTGGAGCTTGGCCTGCTTAATTCCTTTTTTGAGTCCTGATCGGACCAGGCTATAAGCCAGCCTATCTCCAGACCTATAGGCAGTGTCCCGGGCTTTCAGCAGGGACCGTACTGTGCTGTTTCTGGTTAGAAAACTCCTTGATGGCCTTAACAGGGAGAACATCATCAGTGCAGAACCGAATACTGTATAAGACAGTACGGATGATGTATAATCCTTCAGGTCTGCCCCTACTCTGAACACACTCCAATCTGTGTTTTCAAAGCAGTCCTGAAGTGCAGAGGAGGCCTCCTCAGTCCAAACCTGCACTGTCCTGATGTTCAGCTTTGCTCTGCAGGCCAGAGGCTTGTAAACAGGAATCCGCTCTGCTGAGATATGGTCAGACACGCCTAGGTGAGGGGCTGCTGCAGCCTTGTAAGCACCAGGGATGTTACAGTAGACCTGGTCTACTGGAAATTTGGGAAACACAGCCTTCAGTTCAACATGGTTAAAGTTCCCCGCCACGATCACGGCCGCCTTGGCGTTCATTTGCTTGCTGATCAGGCAGTACAACTCCTCTAAAGCTGACTTAGCATTAGCCCACGACGATATGTAGACTGCCATGATTACTATGGCCGAGAGTTCTCTCACCAGTTTGAAGTGAATAAATGTGAAACGTGGACAAGTGCTGGTGTATTAATGTGCTCTTCTGTGAATGGAACCTACAACCATATCTGGTTTTTTAAGATTCTAGGAATAAATGACCCTGTGCTTAAAATTGTAGAATGCATTTGCTGTGAATTTATTAAAAATTACTTCTGACCACCAGAACAAAGAAGACAGGCTTATTTTAGTAGAAGCAGGGATGATTTGAGATTTCCAAAAATAATAAAATTGATAATACTAACAAGAATACAACAGTTAACTATACCAGTTTTATAATTTTCACTTTCAGTTCTAAAGTAATGTTCCTCCAAAGTACCTTTAATGAAAGCAAAAGCAACATCTCTGGCTCCGTTTAAGATAATATTACACCAATTTAGTGTATCCATCTTGCCCTAGTTAAAAGCCCTTTAAAGCTGCGCAAACTACTTTTTAGTTGTCAAGCAAAATATGATCATCACCTTGTGAGCCTACCATAGCACTGAGATTGCTGGTGACTGTACAACTAAAAGCTTAGTGGCAGCTTTAAATTCTTATGCACCAGCATTTTAAAAAAAACAATCCTAGAACAGCGACTTCTTCATATTGGCTTTCTAATCTCACCACTTTCAGACCAAGTGTGCACACTCAAGATGCCATAGGTTTCATTAGGTCAATAATCCTGACCACAGTTTGTGCCATTGCAGTCATTATTTTATATAGGTTGACATTATACTGCTTTCATGTAATGTCCTGATGACAGAGTGGATAAATCACAAACTTTATAACTACAACATTGCACCACTTTTATCCTCTGCCTTTCTCTGTGCTATCCAGTAAAACTTCATAAAAATTATCGTAAAAAATTTCTGCAAGATAATGTTTTAAGTAACTAACTGAAAAGACTGGTTTGTGTGTTATTTGAGCACAAAGGTGCATTTTAAAGGAGTGGTTGAAAAGCTGATTGTTAAAAATGAGCAAAGATCAGCATATGGATTTAACGCAACAGCCAAAACATGAATGAAGCTTTACTAATCTAACAGAGAGCAGTGTATTTTGTTTAATGATTCGCTCTCAAACTTTAAATCATTATGAGAAGTTCCACTGGGCAGCTATTTAGGATCTCTGCTATAATGACAAATGACTTGCTTTATTTGTTAGAAATGTACACATTGCCATGTATGCAGATGACAGTCCAATTTATGTATCAGTTGATAATTAAAAACTACTTCAGAAAATGCTTCAAAGAGTTGGTGATGGTTTCTCAGTGGGTTTATGAAAACTGGTTAAAACCGACTGTCTCATTGCATTGCATCATGTTAACAATTGGTAATATATAGGGCTGCCATGATTCATCAACGTAATGCTGAAATTCCAACAACGTGGAATTTCAGCATCGAAGCCTCATGTTTTTTGCACTATTTTGTTCCACTTCTGTGATTTTATAGCTGCAATACACTACAGGAAGATATGAGGGCAGTATTGCCTCCATTGTCTGCCAATAACAATACCAACAAAGAAGAAGAACGTAATGTGAACAAAATAGCGATGGTGGAGCAGAAAGGAGGGTGTTGTTGTTACAGATCACATGCACACTCAGGATGGATGTCGTATACCCTGGAATTAGATATAATGCCTCTTCTCTGGCCCAAGGGTCTATATTTCCATTCATGATGTTGATTCAGCCCACAACACATAGGCTTGCCTCTTTCTTCTTTACTATCTGTTCCTCATAACAAGCCTAATTCTATAACCTGGAGCTCTAAAATAAGATGGCAAACTAATAATCTCCTACAGATAATATTACTTTACTGAAAATACAGAGATCATTGATAGTTTTATTTAATATGAACTTGTAAAACCCCTGCATCCATTTATGAGATTTGAGCATCAGTACAAAACAAACAACAACAAAAAAAAACTGTTGAGTCTGTTCATCAGGTCACACAACTGATTATTTTTGCCACTTCAAAACACGTCTTGATTTTCAACCAACTTGCACCTTTCCTCAACATCCTGCAAAATTTCCCGGCAGTTTTAAATTGATTGCTGCCTTGCTGACTGCAAGGTGTCCAGGCCCTGAGATATCAAAGCATTCCCAAACCATCATGCTCCCAGAAACATGCCATAGATGTGAAAGGAGGATTTGTGTTATGTGCTGCCTCCTGCCTCCAAACATAGCTTTGTGCATTTTTGCCAAAAAGTTCTTCTTCAGCTTATCCTCTGTCCACAGAGGGTTTGAGGAACATTGTGTCAGTCTTTCGCAAACTTGAGACTTGCCAAAATATTTTTTTTTTGAGAGCAGTGCTTTCCTTCATGGCACCCTTCCATTAATACCTTTTTATTCTTACAATTCTTCTTATAGTGGTTAAATAAGCAAAAGGTTCATGAAGTTGTAGAATTTTCTACTGGTGTTTTGCCGTTACCCTTGGGTTCCTTTTTTTAAAGAGGTTTAAAAAAAAAAAGATGCACATTGTGCTCTTGAGTTGACACTGTCCTTGTAGCCATTTTGAACCCAGGCTTTTACAGCCTTTCTAGCTTTCTGCATCTCCTTAATATATTCTCTAAGGAAATGTCAAAGGTTTTGTGATCAACCAATTTCAGGAGCAGACTTTGTAACTACTTGGTGTCACTGTGTGTTAAGTAAAAACATGAAAAGCACAATCTGTTGTGAAGCAAAGCATTGCTGTCTTGCTGACCTCTGTCAAAGGTAACTCACTGCTCTTCATACAATAATTTCATCCCAGTTAATGTAATGAGAAGTGATCCTATTTGACATATACCAACCGTATAGTGTTTTGTCTTAGGGACTGGCGATGGGCCAAATAATCTCAATTTTTATCCTATTAATGTATTAAAATCAACAGATTCACATTACAGATTACATTACCACACTTTCATGTTGGCATGTCCATTGTCAACTCAAAATGAGAGAACAGAAGGAGTGTGTCTTTGTTAGTTTGGTGTTTAAATTGAAGCGTAACACCTCCTCTCATTTTTTATTTCACTACATGTTTATCAGTGGAAGACTGAGTGCAGGAGAGACAGGTGAGCCAATTTACACATAGCAGACATGTTACTCCCAGTACCCTGTTCCACTTAAGGTAATATGAAAATTTAAAACTTTAAAATAGACACATGAAACTAGGAAAGTTAAGTCACTGCAAGTCATGTAGAAGTCACAAAACAGGCCCAGAGAAAAACTCAAATTAAGTTGACTTTAAATATTGTTTTAACATAAAAAGATGTAGTCTACAATGAATATGTACAGAGATCTATATAACGATGATATGCAAAAATGAACAATAGCCTCTTTAAATTGAACAAACAGTGCAACTTAAATCAATGATTATTCCTCTTTACACTAAGGGGTTTATGCACTGCAATCCTAATATAATATCCTCCTGTATATATAACTGTCGACGGATTGTTTTTTGCTAACGCAGACTAATCTTGTCCTCCATTCTCAGTCACCTGAAGAAGAGATGCCCTTCTGTTTTTCTTGCATGTGGCACTAATGCATGAGCATTATGCTCATCACATTAGTCACTGTTCCTGTGTAAACACTAGCCAGCTGAGCACTTACTGAGGCTCCTGCCATCCATAATCCAATAGTAAACCCTCTTTCAAAGTCATCTAGTACTTTTCCTCCTGCTATCCTGATACAAAAATAAATCATGCTGGGATTAACCTCAACAACTGAAGGTATGGTTGATGTTACTAACAATTACAAACAAATATTTTTGGAAAGACTAAATTGAGAATCCAGGCCTTGGAGGTAGAAAAAAAAAAGTGAATACATTTGTATTCATTGATATACACAATAGAAAGCCTGTGAGGACCAGAACTCCATTCTGGACCTCTGGACTATGTTAGTCTGTCTGCATCATGGCTCCATATGGAAAAGATACCAGACAAACTGGAGGGGGGGGAGACAAACTGATTTGATTTGGAGACTAAAAAACTCAAAAGTCACTGAGAACACTGTTTGAGCAGCAGTCAGGGTCAACACAGACATTGCTATTTGCACAATCAGGCTCTGAAAAACAGACAAGCAAATGCTTCAGACTTTGCAGAGGACTTCCTCTGCCTGCTCAGACAGTCTGAGGACATTGCGTAGTGTTAATGCAGATGCAAAAAACAAACAAAAAAACCCCACAACTTTGCTCTTTGGCATAAAACTGCAGGTTTCGTCTTTGCAAAAGCATACGAAGAGACATCTGATAAACATTAGGAGAACATTCTTTGGTCAGATACAGATGAGACCAAGATAAATTTGTTCAGTTCAGAAGGGATCCAGCATGTTTGAGGTAAACAAACTACCACAGTGGGTGCTCAGGGAGTGCACTGTCCCACAACTGAAACACAGAGGTGGTAACAGGACTTTATGTGGCCCCATGAGTGCATCAAGAATGTCTGGATACACCAAAATACTGGCTGAGAAGATCGTTTCCAGTTACCAGAAAAAAAAGCCTGAATCACACAAGAGATTGTCTTTAAAGAAACCCATCACCTTGATGAGAATGTTGCCCAACTTGAGGAACAACTTGAAGAAGGGCATCTCCACAGGAGTGTGTAAGACTAGGAGGCTGATGTACTGATAGCAATGTATAACATTTACATATCTTCATCTTGGATTTTAATATCTTAACTTTTCAATAAATGTTTGATAAAGAGGAGATGCAAGATAAATGTGTATTCAATGACATATTTTGAACAGATAATTTCTATATATCATTCACTGTTAGACAATGACATCCATTCATCCTTTTCCCTAATGTGGGAGTCCCACTGATATTCTTTAAGTAAAAGTAGAGTTATAGTAACTTCAAAAGAATAAATACTGAAGAATAAATTACCTGTCTCTAAAGTAAGGCTCGTGCACTGCTTTTTTCCCCTCACTGATTAGCAGAATACACAAAGCCAGCTCCAAACTGCAATGCCGCCTGTTTCTACCATGACAGTCACATCAGCTGGAGTCTAGAACAGCAAAAATGTTAAGAGTTCACCCCAGAGGGGTGCTGTGTGTGAACTACTCTCTGTACTCATAGCTCCTCTGCACACTGCACCACCGCCCCTCGCGTTGCCCGCAGCGGATAAGGAAGGCAGCATCTGGATATGCTGTTCTGGGTGCTGTAATTTTAGAAGCTCTTAAACAACCTTAATCCCCTCACACTGTGCTGTTTATTTTGGTCATGTTCTTTCATCAATAGTCAGATTTTCTAAGAAGCAGGCACCAGGTGAAAAAGGAGTGACACACTGAGGCCAATATACCCAACAACCTCAAAACAATAAAATACTATAAAAATAATCGTTTTTTTCCAGCTAAAAGATTATTAAAACTATAGGTACATTTTGTTTGCTTCATTCAACATTATAAACTGATTTTCTTTTCCATGAAAGTCAGCTGAGCGCAGTACATCACAATGCACTTGTTTTTTCAGTGACCAAAAATGAATCATCAAGAAATTCAATTTAAAAAAAAGAAAAACTTCAATGTTTCAAAGAAACAATTAAATCCCACCCTATAAACTTCTCCAAGCTTAAATACACATTAAATGAAAATAAAGTGTTCTTTCTCAAAATGACTAAATTGATCACTTAATTATGCTTGAAATGGGGGATTTTCAACTTTATTACATAAAGAGGGACTACAACTTGAAAAAAAGCAGGAAGTAAAAAGTCTCATCTAATCTCATGTGTCACCATGTTTATTTAATAAATTCAAATACATTATATGGACTAAAGTACTGGGCCGCACCTCTTAACCTTTGAATTCCGGAGTTTTCAGTCCCATTGCCACAGGTATATAAAATAAAGCACCTAGCTATGGTGTCTGCCTTGAGAAACAATTGTGAAAGAAAAGGGTCAATAAGATGCCACCACTGCAACAGGTCAGTTTGTTAAATTTCTTCTTTCCTAGACAGTCCACAATCAGCTGTAAGTGGCATTTGGTTAGAAACCAAAGCAACTCCGCCCCAAAGCGGTAGACCACATCAAGTTACAGAGTGAGGTCGCTGAGTGCTGAGGCACACGGTGGGTAAAAGTCGCCAACACTTTCTGATTCAATAACTGCAGAGCTCCAAACCTCCTCTGGCATTAATATCAGCACAAAAACTTTGCACATCCATCACTGCATGGGTTTCCACGGCCAAGCCGCTCCTGTGGGTGTAATGTGTAGGTGGCCCAGTATTTCTGCCCATACAGTGTATATTATTAGCAACTTTGCAGCAAGGATGTACTGTTGTCTTACTTAACGGCAACTTATTTTTAGCACCGTTTTAAGAATTCAACTAAGATTTTAATTAAACTCTGAGCCTGGGTTAAAATAAAAACGCTACTTTCAAATTTGGCTTTAACAGGGTTAACAAAACAAGCCAGTTTACCGAAACAACCATGTGACGAATTGAGACAAAAGGTGAGACAAAGCAGCTAGACAACAAGTTTGTGAAGAAATCAGAAAAAAGTCCAACAGGAACAAAGAGAAAAGGAAGAGAAAACAGAACATAAAGGAGACGGAGTAAAAGATGAAGAGGTCAAAGGGTAAAGCGAAGAGTGAAAAAGGGAAGCAAAATGGTCATATTTCACAACTGACAGCAGGCGTGTGGTCTGGCAGGAACGCCAGGAGTTAATGTATTAGAGTTGAGCAGGTTCAGACCGGTCATCTCAGCTCACTGTCTTGACAAAGCACGATTCTCATATTTTACTCAAGCCATAGACCTCAATGTAAAAATACATAAAATCCCTACATTAAAAATACACAAAGAACAAGTAATCAATGGGAAGGATTCTGTGTTCATACTGTACTATAGGTGCAGAACTTCTCTCCATATTCAAGTGCATCAAATTAAACCAATAAAGCCTGAATGAGATTTCAGTATTTCTTGTGTTGATTACTCAAGTTTTAACATCCAAACAGCGCACAGTTCAATTTCATAAAATGCTTGGGTAAAAGCTTTTATTCGAACCAGTGCTAATCTTACTCTTTGTAAATGACTGCAAACACTTCTTATACTAGGCTGTGAAATGAAAACAACAATTAAAGCTTGATAAGTTTGACAGGAGCACAATTTGAATAAAATTAGTTTTGTTTGTCTTAATGAGATGAAACGATAGTCATCGCAATCTCTTTGTTTAATGCAAAGAGAAACAGAAACTAGGGGAAAAAATGACACGTTACATCAGTGAACTACTTTTGGAAACATTACTGAGGCAGAAACAAGAAGCGGGGACAGTAAGAAAAGTAGATGAAAGGTCATGGAGGAATACAATCTACCCAATACTGACAAATAATAATTTAGGCTAAAATGTTCACACAAAAAGAATTACCCTTCAAATATCTGCTCTGCAGTGTCATTCTGATGTGGGGGGAAACTAAAAATACACTAGTTTAAGTATGCATGTGTTTATTTTCCAAATACAAACATTAAGTCAACAATATAAAAATATAAATACATCAACACTTTCACACGGTTACCTCAGCTTGACAGTAACATCACCTCAAAAGTATTCTGTCCAAGAACAACAGGGTTATTTTTAAAGAAATATATGCCCCACATATGAACCAGCCAAGCAGAGGTTTTCACAGCCACTAAAGCATTGGCTTTGGTTTGTTTAGGGATTACTCTAAACCGTTTAGTGAAATGGTGTGTGATCGCTCCCTGATACTGTCCTTTCAGGCCTAAGCCGCTTGCCAGTTACTGCAGGAAAAACAGGTGTTCTGTCACATTCTTTCACCTGCTCTGCAAAGTCTGTGATCATACCTTTAGTTTGAAAATTTTCTAAGAAAAGAAAAATTATGTCCAGATATCCTCATAACCAGACAAATACCTCTGACTAGCTTTCTATAAAACTGTAACTACTGTACACCTTAAACACTCCTGTCTCTTGAATAGACCACACAGCGTACTGAACAGACACCTTCAGCACTTTAATAATAAAGGAATCAATAATTCCAAATAACTTGAGCCATTTGTAAATGTAGTATCTCACTATAATTAGAGACGACAACTGAAATTCATAACTTTATAAACATCCAATTTGGAATCGGTAAAGAGTCTGACTCAACTCCTGGCTGTGGCAGTGTGACCTTCAAGCACGGCTGTTATTATTTTCCACAGAGGTCAGCAGCTAAGAATGTGAAGCATGCAGAGCCTGAAAGATGCCTCTCTCTTCCCAACAACCCCCAACACTTTTTTTCTAAATATTCTTTGCCACTATACCTATACAATACCATCATTTCTGTCTGAAATCAAGAGCATTTGGAAGCATACCTTGAGGTAACTCCACCATCCTATATGTCCCCTCCTGTCTTTTTCTTCCTGTCCTACACTTTCAGCTGCCTCAGGTTTGTAGCACACACTATTGTGAGCACTAAATAGGATGTCATGGTGACGCTGGTCAGTATTTTGAAGAACAGTAGCAAATCATTGGAGAGACCTGAGAAAAAAATAGGAGAGCTATTTTAATCTGTTTCCCTGCAGGATATCCTTGGACAGCATGTCAAACAGAATCACACACAACCGACATTAACTTGAGTCGAGCCATTCTGCGTGTATTCAGCCTTATGGCATTCACTGTCTTAAATTATGCATTTCAGGACTGCATGTACACAGAACCAAGAATTCAGCACTTCTAATTATTCTTAACGCAATTACTTCTTGTCTTTTTTTTTTTTTTTTTTTTTTTTTTTTTAACC
>VUQJ01011621.1:10754-21569 GCA_015108635.1 Andinoacara biseriatus
AATCGCTGATATGAAAAGGAAAGATTATTCGGTCACTGCAGCGAGGCACGGCGAGCATATTTCAACCAGAGGAAACCCAAAGTGCTTCAGGGTACACGGGCAGAAGCACAGAATGAGAAAATAATAAAAGCACACAGAGTAAAAACAACAGTGGTTTGCTGGTATTAATTTGATTAAATACTATATTTAAACAGGCAGTCTCGTTGAGCTCAGGGTCTCTTTTCCCACGAGAAACCCGGGAAAAGGATGACTTCAGATTATAAACTCAGATTTTTGTGGTAGCAAAGTTTTTGAACCCAGTTTTTGTAGTTTTTGTGTAAGTTCTGTATTTAAAGGTGACAGAAGAGCAGCCTCATAAACATCACACAGTGCTGCTCCCACATTCTTACCGGACATACTTTAGTTTTCCTGATGTTCCACATGGTTCCCAAATGTAAATCAAAAGAATTTTGCTTGTTACTTATTTTAGGAACGTTGTTGATGTATCGTGTCCTTTAAGCATGTTGGCAGTTGCCAGTTTGTGTGTAGTGCGTATACATGCTTCAACTTCCGTGAAACTACCTGTGATATAAAAGTTTTATTTGGCTGCTTTAATATAATAATTGCAGGATTTTATATAGGTGGTTACACAAAGTGTGTAACACTTAACCTCAGCCTCGCTTAAATTTTAAGACTCGTTTTAATAGCGGTTACTGCAGGCGTAACAACCTGAAAGGAGACGGAAAACACTGATACGAATATCTACGGTACTGATACCCTGCAGAGCTGTTGCACATGTGGATGATGCTGATGTCAGCATTTATACCTGTGTGCGCTGTTTGTGTGTTTGTGGTGTGCCTGCATTGCTCTGCAGTTTTACCACCGCAACATTAGTTGGTGTCGGAGTTGATCCGTTTTCTTCCAGTGAATCTGAAAAATGGCAGCAGACGAATTCCCCGGAAGGAACCCGAACGAGCCGATCGCCAACCTTGGACGGTGCGCGTCAGGCTAAGGCCCAATCAGTGGTGTATGGTTTCAGCAGGGTTTGCAGTTATGACATACAACGTTAACTAGAAGATGTTACATTTGAAATGAAGTCTTGAATATTTTAGCGTTAGAGATTTTCCATTTGGGTGTTTCTGCTAACCCGCAATCATTCGGTGGATATTATCAGAATAATAGTCTTTCTTTTGCTCTTGATCAATTGATGATGCCTGTTCTATTTTTTGTTTGTTCATTCCCTCTAAAGACGAAACAAGGTATGAACCCAGCAGTGTAAATTGTTACACAAGGAGCGGAGGAGTGAGGACGAGTAGGTCATCTGCTAATCAGAAGGTCAGGGTTTGATCCACAGCTCCTCGAGTGTTGATGTTCTTTGGAAAAGAGGACGTGGTGCCTGAAGGCATCGAATGTGCTGTGTGAATGGCTGAATGTGGCACCTAAAAGCACTTTGAGTGCTCAGTGAATGTAGAGAAGTACCATATAAGGACCAGTGCATTTAACATTTAAATTTCCCTTTGTTTTTTAAGCTGTGTGCATAAATTCGCAGTAATCTTTTCATTGTATCCTGACTGAACATGTTAAGAAGAGCTTCTTTGTTGTGTAACTACATTCAAATGGAAAAGCTGTGCCTGAGAATTAGCCCACTGTGCGTTGTCCTTTTAATGACACTCTGCTATCATGGAACCTTTGATTGAATCATCCACTGTAAATGGGATTGGGTGGTGATTCTAAACAGAGTATAAATATCTCAGTCCACCTCTTAAAGTACAGCAGGCAGTTATATCACTGCCAGCAAGGCAAAGGGTAATCCCTTTGGCAACCATCCTCGTAAAGAAGTATGTCAGTTCCTCGTGGTGAAGTCGTGCGCCGGTTTGAGTAGTTTGGAGGAAGAAAGGCTGCTTTTCCAATGTGTTTGAGCAGCGGTTCATATAAAGGCTCTTTATGATCAATTAGAAAAGTTTATTTTAAAAATCGCCGGGTTTGTTTGGAGACCTTGTTGCATTAATTGCCTGCAGTTTTAATGCATGTTTGTGTGGAGAATGGATTAACTTATATAAAGACAAGGCACTCCTCAATCTAATTATGCCAGAGGCCCTGAAGGAACCCTGAAGTCATATTGGGAAATACCTGCAGAGGCCAGGAAACTATGACAGGCTGTGACACTGCTACTCTTACACAACATGCCCATGAAAACACTTGCCTCAGTCATTATTATGGGACACCGTGGCATGGGTGCGGCCTTTATAAAACAGTCCTGCTGTTATAAGAACTAACTCATCAGGCATGCAGATGCGGTTTGATCAGCCGAGCCCTCATAGGTCAACATTTGTTATCAACCAGGGCAAGAAACGATTGTTTAATACATCGAGGCCCACGCTTCATTATGTAAGCAGTTGCACAGTGAAAGGGTGACGTATCAACACTGTGACGTACATGTATCATTATCCAACTTCAACAAAAGATAAATTGATGGAAAACAATTTAAGCTGCAACGAAAACATTCAGAAGTTCCAGCTCTCAAAAAAACAGTTTAATAAAATTTGTTATCCAACAGCCACAAATCAATTTTATAGTTCGACTGCAATGATAATCCATTATCATATGATCTTGCTATGTAACAATTATTAGTGATTCAGGTAAAAGGAGAACGGCGTAAACCTAAATTAGTCATCGAAGTTTACGCAGAATTAACAGTAAATGTAGTTGTTAAAATAGTGGGCAGATGATCGGCTGTGGCTGGGAGCAGCCCAAAGACGAATTTAAACAATTGTCTGCATTTTTTTCTTTGGCCACCAGGGCGGCGCAGTACCTTTGTTTCCTATGATTGCATTAAGAAAAGGTCTTAAAGCAAATGTGGCTTCTGAACGTTAAGAATTGTAATTAGATTTGATCATCGATCAGTTGAAACTGTATATAAAATACAGTTAAGAGCTGTTAGTTCAGAAAACTGCATTTTTCTGTGGTTTTCTTTAATGCACATAGAAATCCAGTTAACTATTACCCATGTTTAAATGTAAAAATAAAAGACCCGCAGCGCACATGCTGCTGGAATCCGGTTGGACATGGTGCTGATATTTACATTGTTATCATATTTAGATCAAAGTGTGTTTCCAACATCACATTCTTCACGGTACAGTAAGTATGTGAGCTGTTGATCTTTTTCTTTTGTTGTCTGCGTGCACTTTTCTAGTTAAATCTAACAACAAGAAAAGTAGTATTATTAAAAAAAAAATATGACCTCCAAATGAAATATAAATGCTGCATGTTTAAAAGAGATTAAATTTAAACTCATTTTAGCAGTGGAAGCTAATTTTTTTCAGGAGGGTCTTCAGGTGCTCACTCTTTATGGTGGCATTGGGAGAGAAGATGGTGTTATTATAGCACCATGTTAAGTAGTGCTGTCTCTGTCTCCACAGGGCTCTCTGACAGCAGTCGAAGAAATGCGGACAACATAAAAGGCCTTAAGAGGAAGAAGGTTGTTGCAGAGAATCAGCTAAAGAAAATTCCAAAATCTCCGGTGAAGAAACCCCTGCAGTTGAAAATATCTGAAGCTGCTCTCCACGGATCATCATCCAAGGCAACTACCCCTTCTTGCTCCTCCAACAGTCCTTCCCACAATCTTTCAACATCGGCCAGTAGAAAAAGTGACCAACAATATGCTCAACCAGTCGCAGCAACCCCTGACAAGGGGCCATTTTCTGCTGAGGCTGAAAGGCTGAAGCCGGAAAAATCACTTGAGCCCACAGTTGGTGAGGAGGACACTCTGATTACTGCTAAAGGGACTCTAAAGCCTAAAGAAAGCAAAAGCCAAGACTCCAGCTTTGAGGGAGATCGTTACGCCAACAGTGCTCCACTTGATGTCCTACTTAAGGCCATGGAGCCTGACTTTAGTACACTGGCTGAGAGGAAAACCTCCATGCATGTCAGAGCCATTGGTAAACCAGGTGCCAACCTTCATGCTCGACCCAGTGGTGAAGTCCAAACAATGCCCGCTGTCAATGTTGGTCTCCAGACCCAGCCTTCCCATATGCAGACCTATTACATTGACAAACAGGGCAATGTCATTGGCATTGCTGCACCACTACAGGGAAACGTGCATACAGCCCCACAGGTTACCTCTCCGCTTGCCACACCGCATTTTATGCCTGTTGCTTCCAATCCAGAAAAGCCTAGCTTGCACATAAACTTTAATGCAGGACCATCTACTATAACTCATGCACCTGTTCCCTCTGGCTCCAGTGCTTTGCCACAAAGCCAGCCACCAGTTGTGCACACATGCCAGTCGCTTTCAGCCAGTGTTCCCAGCACCATTCAGGTCCCAGTTACACCAGGCAGCAACCAAGTTCAGATGACCACTGTAATGACTTTTGGTGCTGAACAGGTTTCCAAGGACCAGAAGCCTAAAAAACCAGGAAAGTACGTTTGTGAATACTGCAACCGGGCATGTGCAAAACCCAGTGTGCTGCTCAAACACATCAGGTCTCACACAGGAGAAAGGCCATATCCCTGTGTTACTTGTGGCTTCTCATTCAAAACCAAGAGCAACTTGTACAAGCACAAGAAATCGCATGCTCATGCCATAAAACTGGGTCTCATCGCACGCTCTGAATCTGGAGGTGGATCGCTATCGCAAGAATCTGACAAAGCTACTGGAACACATTCAGAGGCGGAGGAGAGCGGAGACAGTGATGAGGACGGTAGCACCGCCGACTTAGACCCCGACTCATCGCAGAGCAGCGCAGCAGCTTTGTCTGAGAACAGTTCACAGAGTGCAGGTGCAACACAAGCAACCCATGGGGATGTAGACTCATTAGGTGTTTGTGACTCAGTCAAATCATCCCCAGCCCAGAGAGCTCATGAGCCTAAAGTGACAGCTGCACTTCCAAAAGTTGTTGTGTACCCAGTTAACGTCTCCCCTCTGAGGGCCGATAGCCCGAGAGTTACAGGTGCAGCACCTGAGCAAGCTGCTGCGCAACGGCAACGAGATTTCCAGACTGCCAGTCTGAGATCGAACATCACAGTCCTGTCATCTCTGAAAGAGGTGGATGGTGTACATCCCTTACTAGACACTGTCAGTGAAGATGAAGACCAACGCTGCAAGTCTCCACTGTTCGGTGGACATGCTCAGCTTCAGCGGCAACAGGCAACAGACTTTTCTCAGCAGCAGCAGCCGCCTAAGTGTCTACTTAGTCCCCGTAGTTTGGGAAGCACTGATTCAGGTTACTTCTCACGTTCGGAAAGTGCTGATCAGGCCATGAGTCCACCCAGTCCATTTGTAAAGGTAACTCCACCAGTAGATGTTGACATTGCCAAGAACACTCTTCCTAATCTCCCTCCTGTGGTTGCCCCAGTCATGCATGTAGCACCTGAGCAAAGGCCGAGGGTCACAGATGGACAAATACGTCCACGATTAGAGGCCAGTGCACGCTCTTTAGAAGAACGAATTACAAAGTTGATATCTGATAATGAGCTAGTAGTTGACAACAAGCAGCTGGACAGTGTAAAGCCAAGGAGGACCTCTCTCTCAAGGAGAGGTAGCATAGACTCCCCTAAGTCATACATATTTAAAGACTCTTTTCAGTTTGATCTTAAACCAATGGGAAGAAGGTCAAGTTCCAGCTCAGACATCCCCAAGTCCCCATTCACTCCCACGGATAAATCAAAGCCAGTATTTCTTCTCTCCGTGCCCTCTCAATACCCACCGATGGATTGTTTGCCAATAACAAGGAGCAACTCTATGCCTACTACACCAGGACAATCTGCTCTTCCCCTTAATGTTGCTCCTGTCCCCCATCCTTTGAGAAGTAGTCAGTCATGTGATGACAAAATTAGTACACTGAATGATGATGTATTTTCTTCAGCTCCATCAACCCCTAATCCTGCAATGCATTCTCGCACCTTAGTCAGACAAATAGCAGTAGAGGACTTTTCCCACAGTGAGGGACATGGCCTCCCCTCTGTTCGCTCCATGGATGAGGGCTATCACGGACAAAGCAATTCTGCAGAGCACATGCAAAGAAGCAGATCTTTTGAACACAGTCAGGAGAGAAACAGAAAGCCTCAGCAGACTAAAGGCACGATGTATGAGTGTGAAACGTGTCGTAACCGGTACAGGAAGTTAGAGAACTTTGAAACTCACAAGAAATTCTATTGCTCTGAACTTCATGGTCCAAAAAACAAGCCTATGGCTGCCAAAGAAACTGACCAAGATGTTTTTCACGTAAACATACAGCAGCCCATAGCAGGAGCAACTACAAGTGGACCAGGAGTACTCGATCAACAGACATCATTTAGGAAGAGGAGGAAAATGAAGAGTGTTGGTGATGAGGATGATCAGTCCCCGACTGATACTATTCCACCTTGCTCCGTTAGTTTTGAGCTGCCAGCAGTTCTGGCAAACAGGACTTTTCCTCAGCATGCTCTAATAGTAGATATACAACCCATAAACAACCAGCCAAAACTACCTCAGATACAGCTTGTACCACGAGGCATTAATTCTTCAGATTCCAGACTTTCGCCAATACAAGAGACCCAGATCAGTACCCCTACTAAAGGAAACATGCAAAGGCAGGGCAGTGGTACTTCGGTCATCAGACACACCAACTCTCTCAGCAGACCCAATTCCTTTGAGACCGAGTCTATTGACAGGATCTCTCCTGTTGACAGCATGGAGAAGGATCCCCTGAGCAAACCCAAATCAGATGTAAAGTCTGGCGTCTCAACTGACAGTTACCATGAAACAATATCAAAACCTAAGAGCACGGACTATGGAAAACAACGGAAAGAACAGTGCACCGATGGGATAGCGGCACCACTCGGTGAACACTCTACTCCTATCCATCAGTCTCGCCTTGTTCGTCAAAATAACATTCAGGTTCCTGAGATTCTGGTCACAGTGGAACCAGACAGAGAACATGAAACACAGACTGCTGAGCCAGTAGATAAGCCCGCAGATCAGTTTAGCTGGCCTCAGAGAAGTGAGAGTTTGTCAAAGCTACCAGCGGAGAAACTTCCCCCTAAGAAGAAAAGAATTCGTCTGGCTCAAATGGATCATTCATCGGGTGAATCCAGTTTTGAGTCCAGCCTCTCACGAAGCCTCAGCAGGGACAGCAGTCTTTCTCGTGGCTCCAGCATCTCAGCCTCTTTTGACAGAGATGAGCCATCTAGATCAGAGAGTCCTTCTCGAGGAGACTGTGTTGGTAAAGTTCCAGAAACTCAGTGTTTGCCAACGGCCTTCAACACCCTTGGTGTTCCTGGAATGATGAGGCGTGCCGCATCCGAACAGATCACTTGTACTCAACCCTCTGTGGAGATTTCATGCGACTACCGCAGCAAATCCTTTGACTGTGGAAATGTATCTCCAAGTAGATCTCTGTCACCTGCTGCACAGCCAAAAAGTGGACAACTCTCCCAAGCTGCCCAGGTGCCACTTATTGAAAGGAGACGGGGGCCATTAGTTCGGCAGATGTCTTTAAAGATCGGCCCTGAAAGTCAGCAACCCGCTCGAAAAGCTGTCACACCTTTAGATAAACCTCTCATTGGAAATGTTAGCTCTTTCACTCAGAACAGATCTCAACAGATTCACATTACTAGTAGGCGTACTGTGCCTCAGCCCTTTGTCCTGCACACAGAAGAATCACCATTGCAAAAGAATGAGCAAATGGTGCAGAGCATTAATTTGGGTAGCCCAACTCAGCAGCCTCAAGTCCACGGCCTTCCACACCCTTGGCACCAAACATCAAGAGTTCAAATTTGCCAAAAGATACAGCAACCACTTAACCAGATCTCAGTTTGTCGAGAGAACATCCAAAGCAAACGAGCTGACTCAGAAGAAAAGAAATGTTTTGTACCCAAATACCAACTACAGTGTCCTGCTCAGAGACTGGGCCAAACATTTTCATTTTCTAGCACACAGGGAACTCCGATAGCCTTGCCAGTTTTAACAATACCTATTGCCAACCCGATTTTGAGCATTTCAAAATCATCTGACGTAATCCAAAATGTGTATGTGGCTCAACCCAGTCAACAGGCTGCGGACATTAAAACGCAGACTGTTGTTTTGACGGGTGAACAGCAAAGGGAGTCATTTGATCAAATCCAAGGAGGTTCTATACCGCTGCCACAGATCCTGATAACTCATGAGCAGATGCACCCTGCTCCCTCTGTGCTCAATAAAAATAGCCTGTCGTCCACTCCCAGTGTAGAAAGTGATGCTCGTGCTGCAACAATTGCAAAGAAGGACAGGACTCAAGCTCAGACAGGAGGGCCTCATAACCATACTGTAGAACACACTCCTTCTCTTGGGTCTTTACATTGCACACCGAAACTGGCATCGGTAACACTATGCCCGCAGCAGGAACCCACTGCATCAAGCAAACGAATGTTGTCACCTGCCAACAGCTTGGACATCTACATGGAAAAACACCAAAAACGGGCTAAGGATGAGCATGGTGTGGCCTGTCTAACTGATGGACGATCAGTCAATTATCTCAATTCCAAGATGTCAGAGGTGACCCGACAACGGAAGCTGACACTTGTCAGGCAGGTGTGCACAACCGAACCGGCGGACAGTCCCATAGAGACTGAGGCCCCACCTCTGCCCCAGGTTAAATCAGATGGGGAGAAGGACTCGGAGGCTACTGATGACGTTAAACCTATGTCACCTGATGGTGCCGGGATGGAAAAAGACACAATAACCGTTATTCATGAAGAGGTAAGCTCTGTCCTGAATACGTCACCTGGTAGCCAGAGCACCTCCATACCAGCCAACAACAATCTGAAGCCTCAAGAAAAAGCTGAGGAACCGAGGTGGACTCCTGCCAAATCTCCGATTAGGCCCTCCAGTTTCCATGGTGGTCAGGTGAAACTGACCACATCTGTGTCTGTGGTTAACACAAAGGACAGCCACCGCCTCTCTTTCCCCAGCCTGAAAACCACCACTACTTTCACATGGTGTTTCTTGATGAAGAGGAAACCTCTACATGTTCAACAGACTGACCTGAAGACTTCAGCATACGCTACCTGGACAGTCAACCCCAACAACCCTAACCCTCTGGGGTTGCCCACCAAGGTGGTCATGTCTTTGTTTGACTCCAAGCAAAGCTCCAAGAAAATACACTACACGTCCGCCATAAAAACGAGTGGAAAATCAGACATCTTGTCTTATTCAGACAAGCTGAAGGATGTCATGTCCAGGGTAAGACTTTCTGCAAAGTTTGAAACATCCTAATATTTTATTGCAGACCTTTTTCTTGAATCTCATCTAAAAATATATCGTTTTTCCCGCAGGTGCCAGTAACCCAAAAGTCAGCATTAGTTGAAACCAAAAGTAAAATGCAACCAGAGACTCAGGCCAGCAACGACTCAGACAAGGAGTTGGCCACTTCAACAGAACCGAGACGGATCAAAATATTTGATGGCGGGTATGAAACGGAACGATTTGATTACATTACAAATAACAACCATTATTTGGATGCTTTTACATGTTTGCTTTCCGTTACGTTCATGCCTCATGGTTACATTTCAAACTCACAGATACAAATCTAATGAGGAGTACGTTTATGTACGTGGTCGCGGACGAGGCAAATACATCTGTGAGGAATGTGGAATTCGCTGTAAGAAACCGAGCATGCTGCGCAAACACATCCGCACTCACTCTGATGTCCGGCCGTACCACTGCGTCCACTGCAACTTCTCCTTTAAGACGAAAGGTCAGTGTCACCTCGTGCCCTCGTGAATCATACAGCACAATTCATTTAGTCCTTTTCTTACTTTTAACACAGTACATCAAAGGAGCCGGATGCATTTATGGGGTTTCTCAAACTAATTTTTCTGGTGCCTTGTCTTTCAATTGCTGGTATAACTTCACATAAACAACAATGAATATAGTCCTATGAATTTTTTATAAAATTTGTTCTTTCCGATACGTTGATTGGGGAATTTAGTACTCTAAATCTGCCGTATTTCTGAACTGGAAGAGTTTACCTCTTCCTTTTACAGGCTGTGAAATTAAAAATGTTGTTCCACCATCTCTTAAACCAAGACAGTATGATTCATCATTCTTTATCGAACTTGCCTACCCACGCGACACTGCAGAACAGTACTTGGTGTCAGCAACCCACGTTCATTTAAAAATGTCTTTATCAGTTACTCACCCTTTACGTAGCGCTTTCCCAAAGACCGCATACTCTTACATAAACTCCTTCTGTGCTATTGTTCAAGCTCTACCCACCCGTAAGACCTCATTGCCTCTTTTTTTTTTTGTTGTCGTCGTCGTTGCAGGCAATCTGACCAAGCACATGAAATCCAAGGCCCACAGTAAGAAGTGCATGGAGATGGGGGTGCCCGAGGGTCTAATTGATGATCAGGATGCCGAGGACTCTGGTACGGTGCTTCACTGCTCCGGCTTTGCCTTGAGGGAAATAAAGAAGGATCATTATTTGCACAAAAGCCGTAACTTTTGTAACGAGATGAACAGTTTGTAAAATATTAGTTTTGTGTTACAGTATATTGTTACATATATAATAGTGACTTTATTCAGATTTATTTATACAGTCAGCATTGGTTTCAAACAGCAGGATTGCCATTCTTTTAATAGTTTAATGGGATGAAATATAAAACACGGAGTGTCCCTGCTTGCGCTCTGTTGCTATGTCGATCAATGGCTTTGCCACGGTCTAATTAGAAATTCTAAATGCAGCTTCTTCCTCTTAACTCAAAGCGCATGTGGGCGACATGCACAGCGTTTAGAAAGAGGAAATTGCTGCATCTAATTTTAGAAAAAAAAAGAGAGAGAGAGAGAGAGGGGGGGGGGGGGGAGGAGAGGGAGAAAAA
>VUQJ01011623.1:4780-15602 GCA_015108635.1 Andinoacara biseriatus
AAACCAAAAAAAAAAAAGGGGGGGGGGGGGGGGGGTAATATCAGAGTTTATTGCTTTCAAGAATTTGGGTCCTGAAATGTAAACAAATCTGGCTTCTTCTGTGCATCGGGTACCTCCCGGTATGAATATGAAGAGATTAAGATGGGTTTGAAATGGGATTGTGGAACTCTCAGACCTTTGAAAAGGAGACGATAAAGTAAAAGGCACTGGCAGATGCAGGGAAAAAGATTAGGTTACACTTACTGAAAGAAAGTAAAAAAAGAAGGAAAAAAAAACGGTTTCCAACCCACACTCTAGGTCTTCTTTCACAAAGTGCATACAAAATGTTCAGAGACACAAAGTGCTCCCACATAACTGTTCAATAACGGTAGGAGAATTAACAGAAAACAGCATCTGGACCTTACATTACACCCGAGGCTGAGCCAATTTCCTCAGGGCTTAAAGTGAGCGGATGCAGTTTAAGGTGTTGAGTCACAGACAAACAAAACCTGGTGACAAGCGAGAGGAACCGGCAGAGCCATTACTGCCTCAGAGTTATTGTTCCTTCTTTTTTCCTGTCAGTCGGAGCTGATGGGAGCGTGTTCAAAACAAACCGGGAAGGCCTAATCTGCTCAGCGGAGCACTTGGAGAATAGACTCGGTCACAACATCATGAACAGCAGACGCTCTTTGGGCCTTTTGGGAAAGTGTGACAATGCACGAGTAGAAAATAGGCTCTTTATCCCAACAAGTGCCAGACAAACCTCGACCCAGCGACGTGTGCCTACGTGATCAACCATAGTGGGCAGCAGCGGTACCCAGATTTTTACAGGGGGAAAAGAGCTCTCAATAACTTACAAGACATGACATTTAACTGGCAGATGTAAATGATCTGAAACTTTCTAGGAGTCCAATGTGACTGATTTGAGTTATGAGGGTGAAATGTCTTCATTTATGGAGAGGAAAATACATAAACTCAATTTTCTCACGTAATATTATCACTGCTGAGTCAGCACACATACAGAGTCTTTTTTGTGTGTGTGTGTGTTTGTGTGTGTGTGTGTCTCACGGTGAATTTGCCACCTGTTCATGTTTATGATGAATTAATTTAATATTTTTTACTGTAAAAAACTTTGGCCCTTGTGGCCAAAGCTCCCCAAAGCCCCCCAAAACCCCATATGTATACAAATCCTAAACCCAGATCCAAACTGGTTGGGTTCATGTTAGTCAATATAAGCTGATTAAGAAAATGCACTTTAAAGGCTCTTAAATATAAAATATAAATATGCTTACTGGTAGTGGACCCAGGAAGGTCCCAGTGTCTTCTTAAACTGGGTGAGACCCACGATGTCGATGTATATAAGCTCTACCACCTTATCACCCTGGGTGGGGCAGCTAGATTTGTTTCCCATAACCTTTCGCATGATCCTGTGGAGAAAAGAAAAGAGTCAAAATTTTGTTGGCTGCATTTAATTTCACTAGGCAGCCTCTAAAAGGCCAGTGATCAAAGCCAAGCACGTATACAACCGAGGAAGGAATTTGGGATTAGAGTTTGGAGGTTTTGTCTTAGCAAAAAGGCAAAAATCATCATTACAATAGTGAGAACAGAATATGCAAATCACAAGGACAAACAACTTTGTTTAGTCTGAAAGACCAGACTGCAGAAGCTCAAGAGTTCACACCAAACTGCATCCATGCCAAGGCGAGCTACTGTGAGGGCTTTAATTATGTTTATACTCAGTGAAATAAGAATAATACTGACATTAGTTGGTGCGTGTTTGACTATACAGAGAAACACCTTACACACCCATGTAGTTGTCTTTTAGTTATTTATTCATGATCATACTCTACAGACCCACTTCAAACTAAGAACGAGCACAGCTGCACATTTTCTTAACACATCAGTGCACCTTAAATGAACAGTTTAATAACACTTTGCTTCTTACTCTTTGAGCTCATTGAGGGAAGCAGAGATGCGAATGTTGTGGCCCAGCAGGTACAGCGTGGTTATGAGGTCACTCCACTGGACCAGCTCGCCCAGTGGGCCCCCGCTGAAAGCATTTTCTGCAATCTTGAAGCCAGACTCCTTGGTCAGCAGGCCCAAGTGGACCAGGATCTGATGGAGGGGGAAAGTAGGGATTTAAAGTAACAGTAAGTTAGCACAGTGTTTTCCAGTGTTTGTAAATGTGTAATAAATACATACAGAGAACAAAAACTGCCAAAATGAAAAATGAATAAACAACTTAATGCGTTTTTTTATTATGACACATTTCTCTCTCCTTGCAGACTTTTTAGTATTTTTATCTTTTCTATATTATTTTTCCCTTTGCGATCCCCAATTTAGTTACCTAAACCTATTGACGTGTTTTTTTTAAAAACGGTACCAGAACAGGTCAGTAAAGGCGGTTTATGAGGATGCATGTGATATGATGTTGCACTGAGTTAAAGAATATTTCTATCTGTAAATATACAAATGATGCTACATTTATTTTGGAAACTTTTTCTGTACTGTGTAATGTTATGTTATGTGTAATAACATATTAATTCATTTACAGAGTCATTTATTTATTTATGGCTTTGGCAGTTTTGGTCCACCGTACTACACAAGAAGGGCGAACTAAGAAAAGACACGTCACTGGTCTCCTATCTGAAAAGATTAGTATGAGTGCAAAAAAGAAAAAAAAAAAACCTTTATCATGTTTATGTTTAGCAAGATAAAGAGATTCTGCCGTAGCAGTTCTAGTTTTTCATATGCAGACAGGTGAACAGTGCACATGCTGAGAAAACACATACAGCTTAAGTAAAATACGAATAGCACACACAGGATGGTTTCAGTTGCTGTGGGGGAACAAAGTGTTCCACAGCAGGAGCAGAAAGTAATAGAAGGCTTTGTTTGAAGTGGCCAAAACATTTTTCACCGCTGACAGCGAGCCCCAGTCCCACAACACTCTTGTCAGGGATTAATATGTGCAGATTAATATCCTAAAGAAATTTAGCGTCTACAATTAAGAGCTAGTACTGAAATTATCGTGACAAAATGCTCTTTGTTTAATTAGAGAATGAACGGATTCAAGTGAAAAACAAATACAACGGCCATGTAAGATCATGAGCGTTTCTTGCTACTTGCACTCTGAGCTTTGCATAAGGGGGACGCTGCTTTGCTTCAGCACCACGGTAACAAGGGAGTGTGATGCAAATTATTCACAAGGCCAGAGGAAAGTGTGCAGTACATTATTCAGAGCTGGGAGCAGCTACTAGGTGGGACACAATGGAATATCTATGTCAGTCTTTTCCCACCATCAGTTCTCCTCTGAGCAGAAGTGGGGTGGTCTACAGGTGTGAGTAAGTGCGTCAAAGTGTTTTTGGGTGTACACTGGTATGCGTGAGTAAAAGTAGTGCATTTATTTATTTCAACAGACTGTTATGAGAAAGCTCTAGAAAAGGCATTCTGCTCACTCTGAGGTAGATAAATATTAGCATTTTTCTCAAAGCACCATTCTTCCTATTTAGTTGACCAAACTTGGGAGTTTCACTCAATACTTTGATATTGTGTCACCAACTTCTATATTCATAGAATACACCAACAGCCCATCCAGCTCACAAAAACTCTTTATCTATTACTCTGAACTCTCTCTAGCAGGCCTTTCCCAGCTGAGAGGAAGTGACATATTTAACATTGCAGGCTGCAGGAGCTCTTTGGAAATACAACAACAGCTGTAAGCACAGAAATGAGCAGCTCTTTTTTTTTTTCCTGCCTAAAATGAGCAAAACAAACTTCAACACAAAACCTCACTGGACTAAAAGCAAACGACTAAATGCCAAATGCTAAACGAACAGAGAGCACCCTCACTCGCTCCCCTCATTCCTTCAGTGCACCATATATCATGCCCACCTTCTTCTTCCGCCGCTTGCCCAGGTTCTGCTTGGCAGCCAGCGAGCGGATGGCACTGACCCACGGCTCAGCCATGCGCTTGATCCTCAGCATCATCCAGCGGAACTCCTCCCGTTGTGACATCATCCGGTAAAGCTCCTCAAAACTGGTCCGGATCTCCGCCTGCACACACACAATGTATATACATGCATCCTCCCGTAAGTCAAAAAAAAAAATTTTGCTCCTCTGTGTTAGGCTGCATTTTGTAATCTGCACGTGTGGGTCAGCACATGCACCAGTCGCGGTTTTATGTGCACGAGGAAACATGACGACCAAGCGACTTCTTTGAAAAGCTCTTAATGAAATCTATTGTCAAGACACCGTATAATTATGTTCACTTTGTTATCTGGTTCTTTGCTGTATTATTTTACACACTTGTGTTTCTTCATGGCTGCTTTGTGCTCCTGCTACAACATAATCCCAAAGCAATCTTTAAATTTTTATCTAATCTAATTCAGAATTGCAATATTGACTTCCAAGTTGCCAAAGGCCCATTTTCTTGGAGTGAGCTTCGCTAACGCAAGATCCCCAGCTCAACTCAAACACAGCGTCGTTATGATTAAAAGGTTTATCCAAACCGACTGAATCTCACATTGTATCACCTTACATCGGCAGATGGATTAAACGGATAGAGACAGAATAGCGGGCATGTGTGAAACGATGATTTTGAACACATTTTAAATAAATTATATGCGGCACAGTCTACATATACACCAGTTACACAAACCCCCTGTGGACACAGACAGATTACTGCTACTTTTCAAAGTCAAAATAAAGATTTTTTTTTTTGGGACACACTTCAAGAGACAGGACATACTTGGGAACGTTATCATCTAAATGTTTAATAAAAGGGTTGTGAAGCAAAGCAGCTCACGCTGTGAAACATCTAACTGCATGTTAGCAATCCCTGCCTGTGTTGTAAGACTGCTGACTAACTGGCAGTCAAATGAAAGTGTAAAACATGGAAATGAAGCCGAGGCGTTACCCGACCACAGACATTATCAACAGAAATTTTGTGATCAAATTCAAATATCACCCTGCCTCATCTGCATTCTACACCAAGCGTGACACGGTTTTTGTTCCCTATGCTCGCTCTATTTCCTTTCTTCTTTTCTGCCAGTTGCAGCGGATGGCTGCCCCTCCCTGACCCTGGTTCAGCCAGAGGATTTCTTCCTGTTAAAAGGGAGTTTTTTCTTCTCACTGTCGCAAAGCGCTTGATCATCTGATTGTTGGGGGTCTTCTCCAGAATGCTGTATGGTTTGTACCTTCCAGTAGAAGCAACTGCGGTTGTGATTCGGCGCTGTCTAATCAACCATGAATTGATCCTTTTTCATCTATGTGCTTCAGATACTGAAATTCAAGGACTTGCTAAGAAGAGAACCAGTGAACGAGGCAGAGCTAGTAGGAAAAAGATGGAGAGAGCAAAGGAGAAACCACAGTGACATTACCAGCTGTTAAGGTGGCTGAAACAAGGTTGTAGCAAGGCATTAGCATCCCTCATCACGACAGGAAATCACTTCCAAGGACTGAAGCTATTAAAATCTGTGCCTGCATTAAAATCTCCAAAGCCTGTCAAATGGCATCTCCCCGCTACTGAGAGCTCAGTGCTGTTGATGCATCCAGAGAAGGGGATGAAGAGTGCTTAATATTGATTCACCCACAGCAGAAGGAAAGGAGGGGGTGAGGGCTTTTTCATGAGGCGCTGATACTGTGGACTGCGCACAAGCCTGTCGGCCCAGCTAGCTCTCTAAGTGGGATTTGAGTGAGATGCTGCATTGGCAGAGATGGAAGATCATTATTTCAGATTTGTCCCAGGGTTCCGTCACTCCAGCTTTGGTCTACCAGAACAGCTCGATAGCTTATGCTATCGAGGCATCTTTACGGTTTATCTCAGGCCGTTTGCTCATTTGCTGCCTCGGTTTTATTCTGATTGGTTGAAAAGGAAAAGGGACAAAAGTGTGAATATTCGAAGATTTTAAAAATGTTAGCAAACAGCGGACAGTTTTTAGTGTTCATAACACTTGGGTTCAACGCTCAAAAAATAAACTTAAAGGAACACTTTTCCAGCAGAGTGCAGCATCAAGTCAATTAACCTTCTGGGATATTGATCTGGTCAGTTAAGTAGCAGAGGGGGTTGTTAAGCAGTTTCAGCTGCTTTGGTGTTAATGAAATTAACAACACATGAACAAGAGGGGCAACAATGAGACAACCCCCCCAAACAGGAATGATTTGACTGGTGGAGGCCACTGACATTTTCCCTGTTTATCTTTTCTGACTGTTTTTTCACTAGTTTTGTGCTAGTTTGGCTAGGGTCAGTGTCAATGCTGGTAGAATGAGGTGATACCTGGTACCTACAGAGGTTGTACAGGTAGTCCAGCTCCTCCAGGATGGCACATCGATATGTGCCATTGCCAGAAGCTTTGCTGTGTCTCCCAGCACAGTCTCAAGAGCATGGAGAAGATTCCAGGAGACAGGCAGTTACTTTAGGAGAGCTGGACAAGGCCGTAGAAGGTCCTTAACCCATCAGCAGGACCGGTATCTGCTCCTTTGTGCAAGAAGGAAGAGCGTGAGCACTGCCTGAGGGCCTGACATCTTCTAGTGGGGCCCTGTGCTCACTGCCCGTGGCAACTATGGAGCCTGATTGGAATTTTCCATAGAATACCAGGATTGGCAGGTCCACCACTGGTGTCCTGTGCTTTTCACAGATGACAGCAGGTTCACCCTGAGCACATGTGAAAGATGTGAAAGGGTTTGGAGAAGCTATAGAGAACGTTATGTTTCCTGTAACATCTTTCAGCACGACCGGCTTGGTGGTGGGGTCAGTGATGGTCTGGTCCGACACCGCAAGGTTGCACCTCAGACTGTCCAGGAGCTCAGTGATGCTCTGGTCCAGATCTGGGAAGTGATCCCCCAGTACATAATCATCGTCTCTTTAGGAGCCCCAATGTTTTCAGGCATGTATACAAGCATGTGGGAGCCGTACAAACTACTGAGGACCATTTTGAGTTGCTGCAATGAATTTTATCTAAAAGTTCTAGCCTGCTGCATCATTTTATCACTTTGATTTTCAGGGTGTCTTTGAATTCAGCCTCTGAAGGTTGATAATTTTCATCTCCCTCAAACGATGTGGCATCCTTTTATTCCATCTGGTTTGCTAACACTAAGCTATAGTCAAAACTGGTATACAGTGCTATGAAAAACTATTTGCTCCCTTACAGATTCCTTATTTTTTGGGATACTCGTCACTTTTACATGTTTCAAGTCAAACACATTTAAATTATTAGACAACTCAAGTCAATACAAAATGCAGCTGATTTAATTTATTAAGGGGAAAAAAAGCCTGTGTGAAAAAATTATTGTTGGTATTGAAAGGTATTATGAATTAACTGTGACCAGCCAAAGTTTTTGGAAAGCTGAGCTCAATTTCACTCGCCACACCCAGGCCTGATTACTGCCAGACCTGTTGAATCAAGAAATCTGTTAAAATAAGATCCTCACAAAGCAAAGCAGGCGAAAGGATCTCAAAAGCAACACAAGCTTTCTCACAGCACTGTATATTCTACACGTACTGAGTGAGAGGAAACATACAGACCATTAAATCAGGCACAGTGTATAAAACACCACACAAGTCAATCTGTGTGTGGGAAACTCTCTAGTATTTCTTAAAATAAAGTATCCTATAAATAGGGGCTTAACATTATAGGGAAAATTTTAACCTAAACATAAACTTGATCATAAACAGATACGAGCCTCCATGAAAGGAATTCAGTCAGATGGACCACAACCATCACATCTGCATTGCAAACTGACACCCAAATATATCCCAGCAATGATATTTCCTCATAACGGAGCGTCACAGCTGCAAAACAACCAAGAAGATTTTCCTGGTGAGCAGCTGGTCACTCTCAAACAAACCTGTTTTTGTAACAACACAAAGTGTTAGTAGTGAGAGACTATACAATCTCTCTTATCCAAGCATCATCTTGTGATGTGAGAGCCTTTGAAAGGTTCATCTCAAAGGGCAGCCGAAGTAGTTCAACAGTCCATTGTGTTTTCAGTTAACAGTTAACAGGAGCTGTGTGCTGTTTTTCTCTCACCTGGCCTCTCTGGTCCATTTCTTCATTCAGGGTCTTGGCTCTCCAGGGCAGACGAGGACACCAGTTTTCCACCTATGAAAGAAGCCAAAAACACCTGTTCAGTTTACAACATTTCAGTTTACAAGTATGAGGATACAAACACACACACACGCCAACATATGTGCATTCAGTACATTAGTACGTTTCTTCAATTTAGTATGTAATGTACTACATTTACTACAACCTAAGAGTACTAAATACCAAAAAGCAGCTGCAGGAGGCCTCACAAGATCATATATATCTGATTATATAACACTTCTTTATATCTTTGTATTTGCTGCCCCCCAAACACACACACACACACACACACACACACACACGAAACAAACAAACACACTGGAATAAAAAGAAACTGAACAATGATGTGCTCTGTTCCACCCTGACTCTGCAGTCTCTGTACACAATCCTGCGTTTACATCCGATTTAAATCAGTGTTCCTCTTTCCCACCTATTGTGTCTGCATTTCCTTCCAGTGCATTCAAATCTTTTCAAACATCCCTACCTTGTTCCCTAGAATTCATTTTTGTCTCTGTGGAGGACATGAATAAGGAAATGGATGGATGGATGGATGGAGGACATGAGTATGAGACCTCAGATCACTTATGCGATCTATATGGATCCTATTGTACTGTCAGGAGGGCATGCTAGGCTTCTATTGATGCCACATTTGCTGGGCTAACAGAGCACACAGACTTTCTTTTCAAAATGACGGGAATTGCAGCTTCCACATTTTATGGCCACAAGGGACACCAAGTGATAATTTCTTGCAGATATTGTGATTCTTTTGCTAAAAATCAAATTGTTTCTTCAATTTGAGAGTCTTTTTAGTAGCATTTCAGAAATGTCCAGTAATTTTACCCCTTTGTAGTGGACAGCAGGACTGACTACCTCACATTTTCCACCTATGTCCGTACTCCAGGAAGCAGAGGGCAGGGTGAGGCAGAAAGGATTTTACTCAGAATTGTGAAAGGAGAGTCAGACCAAGAGCTGTCACGAGATGAGGTGGAGGGAGGCCAGACATTAAAGCAAGTATTGTTTAATGTAATTGTCCCTGCAGCTACTTGGGACTCTGGAGAAGATGGGTCTTTTTCATGCTCCCTAGACAAGGAAACACAAACCAGCATTCAAGTCTAGAAAAACACAAGGGTCTGCAATAAATGCCCCTGCAAGACAGAAGGTGGGACGCAGCCTCACAGCTGAGCTTTTTGACTCTGCAGTCCCTGCACACCCTCCCACGTTGACAACAGATCTAAATCAATGTTCCTATTTCTTTCTAAGTTTTTGCATCTGCATTTCCTTCCTCCTTTCTTCAACCGTCTGTCCATGAAGAGGATTATGAGGAAGTGTTGCGCATATGTGTTTTGAATGCCTCAGCAATAAATTTTGCTCTGTACAAGGTCCGACTGTTTATTATCAAATGGCAACACACCACATTAGCTGAGCGCTGACCTTCTCCCGCTGACGTCCATCAGGATGCGTTGCCCTCTCCGGTTTGCCCTTTTGCAAGGTTAATGCAGTGGTCGACGCATATGAATTATACATGGCAGAGAGTGTATATTTGAGCTTGAACTTGTTTTTTTTTTTTTCTTAGCTAAGATAAACATGGAAAAATCCATGCACGTTGCCATGGCAGTGCTGAAGTCCATACATGCCCAGAAGTGGAGAGTGAGGGCTGTTAGATTAACAGGGAGAGTGTTTTGAATTCTTAGAAATATTTCTGTTTGCTTCCTGCTTCCATGAATAGAAAGAAGTTTCTCTCAAGCTAATGGATTCTACTGTTGTTCATCTCGCTTCTATTCCCATATCGAGCCAGCCGGGCTTTCTTCATTCCTTTACTAGCTGGCTTCAATGCTTTCAGCTCATATACAAAATTTATAAGAGGCTACTGACCTCTCCAAATCTAAAAATCTTACTTTTCCTAAAAATATACTGCCCCAAAACAAAACATTTTAAACATGGGGGAAAAAAAAAACAAAAACGAAACTCTCACTTGAATTAGTTTATGAAGCGACTTTAAGATGAACTCGACCAACAGAAGAGAAAACAAAAGACTCGCTGATCAAACGGAATCGGCTGCTATGATCTACGGAAGATCTTTGAAATGAGAAATCACAGCTGAGTTTTATGTGAAGCAAAGCCGTTTTCGGAATCTGAGAATTTCATCCAGCATTTCATTAGCGCAACTTTTGTATTCAGAAAATGGTGGGAAATGGGAAAAAGCCTTGTCAGATTAAATTTTAATGCCAGACTTTAATTAGAATTAACAAAAAGATTAGCTCCATCGCTACAAAATGAATACGTGGCCGTGTTTGGGGCGAAGATAAATCATGCAAGATTGAAGGTCTGAAAGTGTCCCTTGAAGGAACTCGTCAATAATGAATAATCCCTCCACAGTAGCTTGGCGGGTTTTTTTCCCCCCATTTGCTGGGACTGAGGCAAGGGAGCAAAGTCATTCCGCATCTTCCTTCTTATGCTTGCAAACTCATCCCTTGAAGGAGTACCTCGCACATTACCACATCACCCCTCTTCCCCCTCCCTACCTTCCCACTGAATCATCTCCTCATTCTCCCTCACCGTCCTCTTCAACACACTCTAATTTGCTCTCATGAAAAATGAAATCCCCTTTACCCCTCTACTTATTTTTAGCACTTCTTTCTTTTGTGATCACTCTCAGGTTGCAGGAATGTTGTCAGGCCTTTCTGGGCATGCAGTATCCATTTTCTTCTGGGTTTTTTGTTGTGAGGGGGGGGGGGGGGTTGTACTTCTTTTCTGACTCT
>VUQJ01011636.1:5547-18119 GCA_015108635.1 Andinoacara biseriatus
GTTTTGGGTTGGGTGGGGGTGCGCTGAGTCCTCTGCTAGGGAGTTCCCTCTCCAAACACTGAAGTGATGACATCATCAGAAGTGTTCGACTGAAGGTTAGGGGATAAACAGGAGGAGCTCGATGGAAAGTGAGCAACACTGGCAGTAAATTAGATCATGGGTTCTTGCACAAAGGACAAAGTCTTACTGAGGAAACACTAATGATGATGATGAGATTCTGTGCAGTTAACTAAGCACATGCAAAATGAACATGTAGTTCATAGACCTGCATAACCCACATCAACCCTTTAACATATTGAGATAGAACCTTGTGTTATTTTAGGTTAGTTTATTCATAATTCAGCAGACTGGAATAGATAGACATATTTAGATTTCCCCACAAGCCCAAAATTATATGTGCTAACTCCTCTTTTTCCTGACATCTGCATTTAACACGAATGCTAAAGTAATTTATTGATTTCTATTGATTTCCTAGAAAAAAAGACCCAAAAAAATTAGACCAGTCATCAAAACAAGCTCATACTCAGCACTGCAATTACTGGTGTTTTTACTAGAAACACCCCCAGATCCACGTTTGAAGAGGCTTGTATGAACAAATGTGGAGATAGATGATGGATATCCAATAGTTTCCCTGTTAGCAGGATAGTCATTCAAATTCAGCCATGATTACATTCTTGGGTAACAGAAACATTCACAAAAGGCAGATATGTGGTGAGGAAATACGCTGTGCAGATAATTTGTTTCGGGTTGTTTTTGTCATTGCAATTATTGATGGTGGATAGTAAGAAAAACAGCAAGAGGGCAATGACATGCGGCATTAATCCTTGGGTGGAACCATTGTAGTGATAAAGGGGTTGCATTTGCAGTGTATGGTATGTGTCTTAACCACTTGGCCACCAAGACCCTCAAATTAATGATATGTTTTAAATTATAATGCTGTAGTGGTTTTGCAAATTTACATAATTACGACTATTAAATATCTGTCACCACACTTCAGACTGTTGTCCCTCCTGTCAGTGGTAGCCAAGTGTTGATTTATTTAAAAGCTTCTTTTTTTTTATCCTTAGATTATGTTGCTTAAAAATAAAAATAAAAAACTAACCTTAAAAACAAGAGAGAAAAAAATAAATATATGCATGTTAAATATTCTATTTTTCAGTGTACAAAGCACACGCACATTGAATTTGCGATGCACGTGTGCGTATGCCTACATATTCTTGCAGAGGGGCTGTGCACAGAGCTCCATCAATCTCTTTTGCAGAGAGGCTGACAAATCAGTTTCATGGTGGAACGTAATGTGACACTCTTTGACATTCTCCTCACAGCGCCAGGTGTTCACGTATGTGATCTTTGCCTCAGAGCCAGGTGTGTGTGTGTGTGCGCGCATGTGTGTGTGTAATCTATGGTGGTCAGAAAGCTTATTTGTGTTGAGTTCACTGAAGGCCATTGCTAGCAGGAGAGCAAAACCATATGCTTCCTATTACAAGTAAGTGCCTGCCTAGTCCTGGAGGAACAAGAGAAAACCAGATCGCTAAGTGGAGATAATTAGACAACTTCAATCCATTCTATAAAGAAATTTTTAAAATTTAAAACAAATAATACTTTTTTTCATATCGAGGTAACTTTTGAGCCTCATGACTGATTTTTTTTTCCACAGATGTTTTTCAGACTAAGCCGCCTCATTATTGATTATATGGATTTTTGATTTTCGAAAGGATTTGTCTGTCACAGCCAATTGAAACTGGTGGCAGAGAATGAAAAGAGGCTGAAACCAGCAACAGAACCAGGAAGTGAAGTCAGAATGATCCTTTACAACTTGGCATAAAGATTCAAGACCCCATTTTGAGGATGCACAAATAAAATGTTGCATTATTTGACTGGAAAAAAAAAAACGTGTTTTTCCAAATAAAATGTTTGCCTTAAACAAATAATCCTTCTTTCTGGGAATACTGTGGCCAAGACCAGCGAACCTGTCAACTTTGGAGTTTTTCAGAAGATTTACAATTTTTTCAGATGCAAAAAACTTTTTTACAATCTTCAGAGTCTCGAGTTATCTGGCTTTAGATCCACTAAGACAAAACCGACTGGATCCTGACTTGTGGTGGAGCATTTTGACAGCATTACATTTCTGTTTCTATCTATTTATTAACTCTTCATCCATCCATTCATCATTGTTCACTGTTTTTGCCTTCTCTATGTGTGTTATCCCTTAGATGTCCGTGTGAACTACTGCTATACCAAGTTTGAAAATGGGCGCTGTCTGGCTCCAAAGCCTCAAAACACCACGAAGGAAGCGTGCTGCTGCACTGGGATGCCTGGTCAAGGCTGGGGAGACCCCTGTGAAATCTGCCCCAACAAAGAAGAGGGTGTGTATTCTACCAGTACCTTAGACACAGATGTGCAAAACACATATATGTAGGAAACCACATATATGCATGCAAGCTCATAAACAAAATGATTGAAGTTGTTCAGTGGTATTTATGACTTTTGACATCTGATGATTACAGAGGCGTATCGTGTTCTCTGTCCCAATGAGGGATATGAACGGGGGCCAGATGACCACCCGAAAGGTACATGGGTTGTGACAATAAATATTAATTTTCTTATATCTCTCCTACAGTTGTGGCATGAAGTTTCACCTTCTGTTGATATTTTTGATTGTAGATATTGATGAATGCATCAATGATCCTTGTATTAATGGCCAGTGCATTAACACGGACGGCTCTTTCCGCTGTGAATGTCCGATGGGATACCACCTTGACATCACTGGAGTCAGATGTGAAGGTCAGTCTGTTCTCTTTGTTTTCCTCCTCCTCTCTTTTGCATTTGTACTCAATCGCTTGTTTTGTCTTAATGTAAGATTAACAGGGTTTATGTAACTTTCTTCAATACAGACACTAATGAGTGTGAGATCGGCAGTCCCTGTGGCAACGGCACATGCATTAATGTCGTCGGCGGATTTGAGTGTACGTGTGATGACGGCTTTGAGCCTGGGCCAATGATGACCTGTGAAGGTATGTGAAGCTGGATCTGAGCTCCCGTTTATGTCATGCAGTCTTTATGTGTAACTTGTCGCTTTTCTGTTCCTGGTCCAGACATCAACGAGTGCGCCCAGAATCCTCTGCTGTGCGCCTTCCGCTGTGTTAATGTAGTGGGCTCGTACGAGTGTAAATGCCCCACAGGCTACGTGCTGCGTGAGGACAGGCGGATGTGTAAAGGTATTGCAGTAAAATGACTCACTCATACAGCCAGATTTCACAGGTCCGGGTTCCCTGGAAGAAAATCTCAAAAAGCCATGCCGGCACCTTCCATAAAGTTACATAATGCACTCTCTCTGTATTTCTGTGAGCTCCTCAAGGGTTCACTGTCTGGGATGAGCTTAAATCACTCTGACAACTGTAGCCGGTTGAGTCTCTGTTTACACCTCCGCTCTCTCGTATACCTCGCGTGCCATAGCAACAGTTGTATTTGGAGGAAAGCGGTGAGTCAGGAGGAACATGTCAGTGTGTGTAACGTCACTATTTATATTAGAGCTCCAAACAGACCGCCACTACAAGCCTGTTATCACTCCAGAGCGTCATGTTGGATTGGGTGGTTAGATTAAACTCTGGAGTACTTTGTCTGAGTGTCTGTGTTACATCACGGGTGTAATTGCTGCACAGGCATACATGCACACTGGCTCCTTAAGGCTTTTGCATCCTCTTACTCTTAGTATTCTGTTTATCTTGCAGACCAAAATGAGTGTGAAGATGGTATAGATGACTGTGCCAGCAGAGGCATGACCTGCAAGAACCTGATTGGTACATATATGTGCATCTGTTCACCTGGATACACACGCAAGCCCAGCGGAGAGGGTTGCATGGGTAATTATCATAATGTCTTACTGTAGGGCATAATGAACCTCATCTCAGCTTTTCTTTGGATACAGTTAATATAGTGTGTATCTTTACATTGTGTGTCTGTCTACTTTAGATCTGAATGAGTGCTCAGTCAAACCAGGTATCTGTAAGAACGGCCGTTGTGAGAACACAGTAGGAAGTTACCGATGCAGATGTGACCAAGGATTCATCCCTAACCCGACTCAGACAGAATGTATTGGTATGTACACTGTCATCAGTTTAAAAGTGTCACTCTAGTCTGCAGAGAAATGAGGCTATGAGGTTATAAGCAGAAGAGAAGTCCTTTCTGTATTCACATCTTTTAAATTGGATCCAATGTAATTCAGATATAATACCTGGAGGATGAGATTAGGAGTTTAAAGTTAAACCAAATATTTGTAAATCACCACTTCCAGCCAACTTGGACATTAATGAATTAAAAATCAACCATATTACTTCATATTTTACCCTTATAAATAATTTAAAAGGTAACACACTTCTTTAGGAGCAGAAAAAGAAACCAGTTTTATTTTCCATCAAATTTAGATTTTTAGGTTTCCATGGTGGTGTCCACAGCTTCTTAAAGAAAAAAAAAAAACAGGTGTCGGCTACTATCAGGATAGGGGGAAGGAAATACTTTTGAGGCCTTTCTTCCTAACCTAAATATACAGCATCCCTCTGGGTAGCTGTTATATGTGGAACTTGGTGAGAAAAACTCCAGTGAGACTTTGTAAGCTGTATGTTATCTTACTTCTTACAGACAGTAATGATAGTGAAGTGTGGGTTATCTATTTATGTCTGCTGTGTGAGGCCAGGTCCTGTCTGCTTGCCCGTCATTGTCTCATTCCGTGTCTCTCTCGCCCTCCAGATAACCGTGAAGGCGTCTGTTTCACTGAAGTTCTGACCACTCTGTGTCAGATGACTTCTACTAACAGGATCCCAGTGACCAAGTCAGAGTGTTGCTGTGATGGGGGCAGAGGCTGGGGCACCAACTGTGAGCTCTGCCCCTTGCCAGGGACTACCCAGTACAAGAAGATGTGTCCTCTGGGACCTGGGTACACCACTGATGGACGAGGTATTTTAATGAGATCAAATTATGACTGTGAAAAACTGAGATTGATTTAGTAATCCACAGTTAATTTCTACAATACAGGAGTTTGAAACTTCTACAAAGTGTTATTTTATTTAACAGGTGGGCCCTGTTGTTCTACGACCTGTTATACAGACACGGATACCTTCTAATTAGCGCTAAATAATAACAAAATATTAATAAAATAATAGAATTTCACTCACTGAAACTCGAGCACCAACTTCTAGGACAGGATGTTTGTGCAGTTAGCCACACAGCAAACCATGTCATTTGTCAGATAATTGTGTATAAAAAATAAAAGATCATCCAAAAGGCACCAACGCTCGAGCTTTGACAAAACAACAATACAGCCGTATTGCTTCACTGTCACCAAACGTCTGTATTTTTATTAAAACATGTATTTTCTTTTTATTTCTTTCCTTTTCTTTCTTTTTATTATTTTATTAAAAGAAAGAAGAAAAAAGAGCGAAAAAGAAAAGAAAAAAAACATGTAGGCACTCTGAACTGATCACACCAAAAGGAACAAACTTTGCAGTGAAAAAGAAGAAGGTGACGGGGGGGAAATGTTGGACAGGTGGCAGGGAAGCTAATCAGATTTACAGCAACTCCACACCACACTGCAGGGATATAAACACATAGTTCCTGCATTTTTTTTTCTTCAGTTACCTAGATATTATAGGGTGACTGCACTGCAATCCATCGAGTCATGTGGAACATATTGTAATAGCTTTGTACAACAAGCTACTCTGTGATTTTCACCCTGAAGGAAAACTGCAGATACAGCTGAGAGCTTCAGTGACTATAATTAGCTGAGGTGAAGCCTAGCAGGCTACAGCCGTTTGTGTTGGCATCCACTTATCAGTCCAAATGTCCACGAGCCTAATAATGCTCAACTTTGAACCTGAATGCAAGAGTCACATCCCATTCAGTGAGGACACTGCAGAAAGTTAACTATAGAGGCAGATTTGTTTTCTCTGTACCAGGTGCTAAGCATTATTTTTTTATGCCCTAAATTTAGACATTTTAACACGAGTGGATGGGGAGTGACTCCCGTTTGCAGCCAGCCCCAAGTGGTCTAATAGAGGAACTTTTTGGCACGTTGACTTCATTTTTCAGTCCACAGAAAACAGTAATCAAACATGAATGTAGTGAAAAGGAAGACTATGTTTTTTTTTTTAATCTGTTTTTGCAAATAAAGTATCCTTGTTGGTGTGACTATGTTCCAGATGAGCTGAGGCCTTAAAAATAGGGCAGTGATTGTTGTTTTTCTAAAATTGCCACTGCCAGCATGTAATATAACAGATAGTTGTTGTTGGCTGTGTTGAAATCATTGCTTTTATACCTGATACACCACTGGTGCATAAAAAAAAATTAATGACAGCTATTTCCCCAAGATTGTGTGGAACTGTTCAGTGTTTTGAAATGTAATTATTGGCAACCTCTGAAAGCGACCGACACTTGAACTATCTTGAAGTAAGCTAACATTTCTTGTTTTCGTCCAGATATTGATGAGTGTCGTGTGATGGGGAACTTGTGCAAGAATGGTCAGTGTATCAACACTTTGGGCTCCTACAGTTGCATTTGCAAACCTGGTTACTCTACTGACATCACTGGCACACAGTGTGTGGGTAAGGCTTAACTTCACATCCAACGTTTACACTTAATGGAAACCTCTCGTTCTCATTCCTACTGTCTAGTAAAGAGCCCAAACTTTGTGGGTGGACTGCCTACACCCTCCTATGAAATATGCATCTCGAGTCTGTCTGTCTCATCATCTCTGTTTATGGAATTTCTGGCTACAGGATCTGTCTCCGTATTTTATTTCCTCTCTCTCTAGATGTGGATGAGTGCATACAGGCACCAAAGCCTTGTAACTTTATCTGTAAGAACACAGAGGGAGGCTACCTCTGTTCCTGCCCTCGAGGATACATCCTTCAGGAGGATGGAAAGAGCTGCAGAGGTAACTTCCACATGCACCCAAAGAATCTCTAAATATTCAGGATTAGCCCACATTATGCCCGGTGGTTCTCACATCACTTGAGTTCAGTGGTTGATTTAGCTTCCAGATTAGAGCTGCTGCAGTGCCGTGTGGACCGGACCTTGCCGTACTAAGATGCTCACTTTTAAATAGTGAATGCACATGTATCCATTGCCTTTGACACCGTACATCTGTCTGTATCCGTGTTTATCAGGCATGTTTATATGCCTAAACAACTATGCTCATAGTGTTCAGTTTTTTATGGCCTCTCTAATCTTTAGTTTAAACTCTCTCCTCTGCAGTATACTTCTATGTTTCCGGTGTCTAGTTCATTTACAGTTCATTTGTAGGTCAGTGACTGTAGAAGCACTGGAATTTCCTTGAAGAAGAGCAGCTCGCATACATTGGAGCAAGCAGTAGTCTCACACGACTCCAACCTCACACACACCCCCAGTATCTTAAATATAAACTATTAAACCGCTTCAATTGGGAAATAAATTCTTTATGTTGTTGTTGTTTTTGTTGTTGTTGTTTACAGATCTGGATGAGTGTTCGACCAAACAGCACAACTGTCAGTTCTTATGTGTTAACACCATCGGTGGCTTCACCTGCAAATGTCCTCCCGGCTTCACCCAGCACCACACTGCCTGCATTGGTAAAAACACATATACTGCACATCCAAAATAGGGTATCTCACAGCCTGTGCCCGATGCACAGCCAGCTGGTCTTTTGACAGAATAACTGTCGTCCTGCCCAACTCATAACAGACACGGGAAGCACCCTCTTGTCTAACCTTTATAAACCCATTCAGCGTTAATGGACTCTGGCAGATATCACACTGATCTTACTAGGCTGGTCTGGTTTGTAGTCATGGCAGCTTAACAGTGCTTGTTATGGAACATTGCAGTAGATCGTCATGACTACCGCAAGCCTTTTTCCAGACCATAAAACTGCACCCGTGACCTCACATCACATCAATGTCAGGGAACCCTCAGGTTTTTTGGGTTTTTTTTAGAATTTAACCCACGCAAATGGCACACAGCAGGCTTGGATGGGCTGTTGGTCTACGAGTGATGGAAGTTGGAAAAACATGGCTGTGATGTCAAACTGTTGTTCCAGTTATACTATGTTTGCTGTGTGCCTGCATGTAAGACACAGTGATGGACAGTGAACCTCAGAAGTGTAGGAGGACAGTCTATTTTAGGCAGTCTAACTATGGATTTCAAATGTGCTTTAAAGCGGACTGATTATGTTTTTCCTTATTTCATATGTCTGATTTTACTACGGTGTTTGCTCAAACAGAACATGGCCATCAAATGTATTGTTCAGTGGCACAAAGTACTGAACTTTTCCAAACTCATAACTACCACATGATTTTTCTCTTAAGTACATCGATTATTTTAAGCTGCAGCTGAAAAGGTGTATCTTTTCAATTAGTAAATTATTATTATAATGCTCTGTTTTTCAATTGCAATGATTCTTTCTTTAAAGCAGACCTTCTTTGCTTATTGTGAAGCTCCATTTTTTTTTTTTTTTTTTTTTTTTTTTTTTTTAAGGCTTTTTGAATTAACTTGTGTATTCTTTAACTGCTTCCAAATTTTTTGTTTTTAGCTATGATAGCATGTTATACCAGAAATCCTTGAATCATTTAAAACTTAGAGGTCACTTTTCTAAAATACATATATTGTCTTTGTTATGTGTGTGTGTGTGCAGAGTTTGGTGGGAAGTGGAAAATGCTGCATTATTTTGCAAAGAGCTTCTTTGCTGCCGTCCTTCCTGTCGCTTTTGAGGAAGACAACAGTCTGTTCATCTATGCCATTTCAGACCTGAGCCGTGACCTGAAGCTGAGGGCTGTGGTATGCTTTAGAAGGGAGCCAGAGCAATTTATTATTATAATATTAGGCACAAATAACTGTTTCATTTATCAGTCCCACTTCCTCACTGTGAATCTACCATTTATACTGTCTGTTTTCAGGTTTCAGTGGAGAATGCCTTTTAAAATATAGACATAAATATTATTTTAGCTGCAATTATGTGATAAATGCTTCATGTTAAAATGAGGCTGGTGAAATGTTGGCATATTTTCTCAAGCCCAAATGCTTGTAGCAGTGTGCAGATGATTTAAACTGTAAATTTAAACCAGCATTGTTACTGTTGTGTGTATATATATATTTTTTTTTTTTTCCTGTTCTTGTGTCCATCAGGTGAAGGTGTTTTCCTGGACTGACCTGGATCCAGTCTGCACGCTAAACTCAGACATGCTACTGGTGCCCAAAGGCAGCGCTGTGGTCATCTTCAAACAGCCCGTCACCACCCTCCTGGCAGGATGTGGAAACTGCACCCGTCTCACCTGCCTGCTCACCTTTCACCTGGAGGACAACAGCAGCCAGCAGGGTCCCACTAACCACCACTTCCTGTGCTCACCCAAAGATGCTCAGGGACTCCACAGACCCAACATTACAGTAAGGATTGATTTTTCACACAAACATCAGCTTCATCGGCATAACAACAGTATTTTACTCCTTTTCAGGTTCATAATCTTTCACTTTGCTAAAGTAGCTTTGCATGATTCATAGCTCAAAACAATTTAAGAACAATAGTGATGTGCAGAGCTGTACTAGCTACAGAGGGATAAACCTGATGAGCAAAACCAAGAAACTATGGGAAAGAGTTGATGAAGCCAGGTTAAGCGAGGTGATGCTCAGCAAGCAGGAGCATTGCTTCATGCTTAGAAAGGGCATTACAGATGCGATGTTTGCTTTGAGAGTGTTGTTGGAGAAGTAGAGAGAAGGTCAGAAGGACTTGCACTCTGTCTTTGTGGATCTAGAGAGAGGATATGATGGGGTGCCAAGAGATGAAATGTGGTACTGTATGAAGCAGTCAGGAGTGGCAGAGAAGTATGTGAGGGTGGTGCAGGACATGTATGAGGACAGCAAGACGAGTGAGGTGTGCAGTAGGAATGACTGATGGGTTTAAGGTGGGGGTGGGATTACATCAAGGATCAGTTCTGAGCCCCTTCTTGTTTGCTGTGGTGATGGACAGGGTGAAAGATGAGGTCAGGCAGGAGTCTCCATGGCCTGTGATGTTTGCAGATGACAATGTGATCTGTAGTGGGAGCAGGTGGAAGAGGAGCCTGGAGAGGTGGAGGTATGCTCTGGAGAGAGAGAATGAATGTCAGTAGAAGCAAGACAGAATAGATGAGTGAATGAGAGGGAGACAGGTGGAAAGGTTAACATGTGAGAAGTAGAGAGAGTGAAGGTGGATGAGTTTAAATGCACAAGTGCACAAGAGTGGTGAAGAAGAGAGTGGAGTGGGTGGAGACAAATGTCAAGGGTGATTTGTCAGAAGAAAGTTAGCAGCAAGATTGAAGGGGAAGGTTTGCAAGATGATAGTGAGACCTGGTTTGGAGATGGTGGAGCGTTTTGGAGACAAAGTTAGAGAGGCAAGGGTGAGATGTTTGGACGTGTGCAGAGGAGGGATAGCAGATGTGATGGACAAAGGATGTTGAAGATGGAGCTGCCAGGCAGGGATGAAGACCACCACAGAGTAGATTCATGGATGCAATGATGGATGTAATGCAGAGGGTTGTTGTGGCACAAGAGGATACTAGGGGAAGATGGGGGAAGTTGATCTACTGTGGCAGCCCCCAAAGCCAAAAGAAGAATTCTTAGTTCAAAATCTTTATCTTAAAATAAATAAATTTATATTATCTTATAAATATAGATTATTTTGACTTTTTTAGTGTAGCTGTTTGGTTCATTTGAAGCAAGAGGTTTTGACTCCTCTTTAGGAGGCCGTCTTTAAACCGGCCTTCGTCTGATTGGCTGCCCTTCGCAAACAGAAGCTCTGAACAGCAGGTGGGCGGGGCTTCTGTGCTCACAGCCAGAGCGTTATCCTTGAGGAAATGATGATGATGAGACTAAGAATATCTAATTCCAATGGTATCACACAGACTGTATAGAGCAGTCTGAAACCTGAGTTTTTTACCTCACAGGGGTACACTGACCTCATTATTTGAAGGTCCTCTCCTCAGACATGGCCAGACAGCTTCCAATGCATCTGCTATTTTTAGATTTTTCTCTGGAAATCTGGCCTTTATTCATGAGGTTGTGCACCCTGAATTTCTCCTGTCAATTCAGAGTTCTTCTGAGGTGTCTGAGCATATTATAACATTCAGAGGAGACTCTGAACTCATGTCTGAGTGCATAGGAAACATAGGAGTTTTCTGGTCAATACGTAGAACGTTTGCTGAATTTGCCTCCCTGTGATGTCGTCCGCTTCCCGAAAAAGGAAATGAGGGGACAGAATGAGACTTCCACTTAGAGATTTAAAAGTAGTAGCAGTGATGATGACCATCAAATGATCTTGAACCAGATCACAGCCAAATTTGTTAATTTACATATTCATATAAGGGCTATGTGATCAACTTTAGGAGGGTGGCATTGTATCAAAAGATTGATTTGCCCTTCCCTACAGGCAAAGGTGCAGGAGAATAAAATCGGCTTGACAGTGACCCTCTACTCAGACTCCGTGGCTCCTTTTGTCTGGCTCGACGTGGGCAACATCCCTGGACGTTTCAGCTCCAACGGCTTCCTGATTGTCTCCAGAAACAGGACAGTCGGCTTTGACGCGTGGGGTCCCACCAGTGTTGCAGAGCTTACTGCTTCTCTTACGGTCACATCTTTAACGGATATTTACTGACCAGAGACCAGCCACCTTTCATATAGAGTTTAACCAAACGATGAAGAGTCAAACAAAAATGGAGGGAACAGATGCAGGCACTATTCACAGGACACTGAGATCTCTGCTGAAAATTTCCAAAGAGAATAATATATTTTGCTTTTGATATTGTAAAAAATTTAATCACTGCACATTGTACTGTGTATAACTGTGCATGTGAGAAACAAACCTCATCTTTACTTTAATATACAGTTTAAGAAATCAATTTTTGTGGAAAGTGTATTTTCTGCAAACTGTTGCACTAGGAGCATTATGGAGACTCTAAGCAGGCCAGAGAAATCCAATGCTGTTGCTCAGAGGTGTGTCACCCTCTGCTGGCTTCAAACAGTCTAACAGATGAGGCAATCTGCAGTGGGAAATTACTGCAGACAAACTAAAGCCATTTTCAGTAGTATTTACTTGCAATCAATGATGAACCCTGATGTGAATCTCTCTCTGTTCCTTGGTGTGGTGAGTCCACACAATCCAATAGAGCACCTCGGGGATGTGGTGGGAGATTCACATCATGGATCTGTGTGTCAAATCTGCACAAACTGTGTGACACAATCATGTCAATATGGATCAAAATTTCTGAGCAATGTTTCCAGCACCTTGTTGAACCTCTGCCATGAAGAATTAGATGGATCTGAAGGTGGAATCTTAAGATGGATCTGAAGGCCAAAAAAGGGGTGTCCAACACAGTACTAGTAAGGTGTAACTAATAAAGTGGCCAGTGAGTATATACTCAACTTTATCTGCATGTCATGTGAATTCTAACTACATCAAAATTATCTGAGCTGCATTCTGAATGGGCTGAACTGCTAGTTTGTCCAATCTGTGATGAAGTTGCTGAAGCACCAGTGACGCATTGACCTTTTCATGGGATCTTTGCTGCTGGTCTGCTCAG
>VUQJ01011655.1:35016-48861 GCA_015108635.1 Andinoacara biseriatus
AATCACAACAAATATAACATCACAGTTCTATAAAGGTATTTGAAGTGACCAAAGAGGACTGGATTTATTATAATGTAGGTGCGATAATGAAGCCATAAAGATATTTGAATTGTAGATATTTGAAGATATCTGAATTCTGAAACCAGGTCATTTCTTCTTTTTATTTATAAGCCCTTGATAAATCCTATTGACTACACTCTATTCAACAATTTAAGCAAAGAAATTACACATAAAAGCATGTAGAAACATTGGAAATCACTTCATGGCAGACGATCAGTTTTTGGCACAACACCGTCCGCCTATCACCGGATAGTGCACAAATATCTGGGACAGCATAGAAGAAAACATGCCAGGAACACATAGAATTAATGTACATACCTTCTGAATAAACTCCCCCGTTTTCTGTGGTTTACTGCGTACGGTTTCCGTTTCCATTTTTGATTAAGCTTTTTGGAATAATACTTCCATTGCCTCATTGAATTTATCCCGGGCGGCTTTGGCTGCTTTCCACACTTGCTGCGCCGCACTCACAGCTTGTTCCTGCCTAATATCGTCAGTAGAGTCTCTATGAATCGATGATGGCCTATTTTAGAGAATTCAATTAGACCTTTGAACTGATCCACTAGGCCGGAGGCCATATCGCTGCAGACCACGCAACGTGAATGAGAGCGGATACCTCCAATGGATGCACGGCTGCTGAGTTATACGTTGTTAGATTTACTTGCGAGGAATGAATACCTGCGCTTGCAGAATGACATTATTTGCGCAGATTATGTTTTTTTTTCTTGTACGTGACTTAAATATTATTCCATTGTAAATTTGCAGTTTTCCAGCAAACACTCATTTAAACTGAGACTCTCTGTCTTCGGGGGGAGGGGCGGGGTCACAAACAGACAGGTCACATGCAGACGTGCAGGCCAAGCCCAGGTGGAGAAATTTTCATTTTAGACTTTATGACTCATTTTTCTTTCTCCGTTTCATAAGCAAACCATTCAATCAGTTTTTTTTAATTAAAAAATTTAAGGGGTTACAATTTCAAGCACTATATGCAAATTCAAGCACTTTTAAATCCTTGAAAGGACAACATTAAAATTCAAAAAATTTCAAGGATTTCCAGCACCCATACAAACCCTGGATATTTTTAGGGTGTTTCTGAGATTTTCAGGTATCTTCATATTGTGCACCAGAAGCTCCTTTCAAAATCCTAAGAAATAAACGTAGAGGCTGAAAGCAAAATCACCTTTATGCTTTATCATTAAATTTAGACTGAAAAAATGATTCACAACACAGGAACAGGCAAATGGTCTGAGCTGCTGGAAAAAGTCATTTCTGCATAGGGTGTAAAGTGGGCTCATCATTCTGAGAGTAAGCCATGAAGCATCCATGCTTAGCAGATGCGAAGTTTCACAAAAAAATTGTCCTTAAAACACCTAGGAGAATATACAGGAAACTGTATAAAGTCACAATCCCTGCTATAAGTATGGTACACGAAAATCCTGATAAGAAAACTGTAATTGTCATAATGTAAAATGGTTATAATTGAAAAGGGTATCAATTATTTGAACAAGACCCCACCCCCCCACCCCCAAAAAAACCCAAAATATAACAAATCACAAACATAAAATGATGTCGCTTTTCTACAAGGTTTATAGTTAGCTATACAAACAAGAGCTTCATGTCCTCGAGTAGAAAATAATAAAAGATACAAAAGTCCCTTAAGCTAGGCCTATGCACATGCATATATAGATAGATAGATAGATAGATAGATAGATATAGAGAGAGCGAGAGAGAGAGAGAGAGAGAGGATAGATAGAAAACAAAAAACTCAGCAAAGACAGCAAACAAGATAAATTATGAAATTACCTGAGAAATTCAACTCTGCATACAACATTTGCTCATGTTTCTTTCCTTCAGCCAGTTCTAATTACAGTGTATCATTTTCACAGTTGTGCATGCATGACAAATCATACATGCAATACATCATTTACCAGAAAATACACCTATTAAAACACAAACTGTAATTCACTTAAAAATATATATTTACAGAGAACATGAACAAACATGTAAAAGTTTAATTTATAAATATACAATATACAACCAGCAGCAGAACAACAGTTCCACACAAGACCAAATGTCCACCTATCTTAAAGTGGTAAAAAAACTTTCAGAATAATTTATTCCAGTCTCTAGTTGCCTCCATGAGATGCCTTTGGCCGTGGCCAATCCAATCTTCTTGACTGCTAAAGAGCCGACCACAAAACCAGCAGTCAAACATGACTTGCTCTTGTCTGCAACCTGACAAGGTTTTTATAACCTCATACTTTTTTTTGCTTTTTTTCCTTAGTTTCAATTTAAGGAGGAATCGTTCCCGGACAGAACTCTGAATTGGCCGAGGTTTTGGATCATCAATATGAAATGTGCCTTTGGTTGAGGAATTCTTCCCTTGGGCACCAAGCTCTAAAAGTGCTTGGATTGTTTTTTTAGAGAGAGAGACCTTTGTGACAGCACCTTTGTACCGGTTTACTACCTTCATGATATTGGCCACTTCAGGAATGTCAGCATCTGGATGATTGAGCACCACTACAGGGTGGTATCTACTAGGACATTTGATCTGCTGTAGAGAACTGAACGGGGCAAGTCGAAGTGTCCGTTCCACCTCTTTGGCTACAGGTTTCCATAGCAAAGTTTCTTTCTCAGTTGGTGCTTTATTTGAAAATCTTCTAGACTTCTGTATTGTTCCTGGAAGCTCATCAAATAATGCTTTCCTGCGCCTTTTCCTTTGGCTTGGAGGCCGAATAGGCCTTGGGGCTAGGATAGGTTTCTCTGTTTCACGCTGTTGTTGTGCCTTTACATTTAACTGAGAGGGTGAAATGCAAGAATCAACAACATCCTTTTTTCTGGTATTCTGTATGGTGATCAACTTCTTTACTCCACTGGAAGCAGTTGCATTAGTTTTGTTTGTTGACACCAGGAAACACTGAGTCTGAGGCCTGGTGGCCAAAAACAAAGGTTGATTATTCGAGTTGGGAGTGCCATTTGTAAGAAGGCTACCAGTGGGTGTGACAATTTTAAATATAACTTTGTTTCCAGAGCTCTCACTGGTCTGGTTGCAATGAGTTCCATTGTTTGGTTCTTTGTTGTTTAGGAGCAGGCTTGATTTGGGTTGAGAAATGTACCGGAGCAAGAATGCTTGCCGACCAGTCTGCAGTGTACTGGGTTTGTCTGAACAACTCACTGGCATTGCCAACACTGGCCGTGAGTTCAGTGGGAGCTGGGCACTTGCCAGTCTGAGGCTAGGAGTATTGGGGGTTTGGACAAAAGGGACAGATCTCTGTACCAAGTAGCACGTTGGCTGTGCCTTTCCAGCTTTGTCTGAAGTATTTTGTGATGTGCTTGAAAGGAGTACAGAACCCTTAAAACTTGCACTGTTGATAAGGTAGTGATTTAAACTGGTCCCAACACCTGGTTGAACAGCAGTGAAAAGAGCTGTTCCTTTTTCAACAGCTCCAGGTTTTGCTGCTTGCACATCTGTCCTCCTGCTGTCTGGAGTTATATCTGTGGTTTTACTGGAATTTTCTATGTAAGACACATTGATCTGAGGATTTGCAGAATTGGTTAGACGTTTGAAACCTGGAGTGGCCTTGACCTGCACTGGCATGGCAAATTGATTCTCATTAGCCCTACTCAGAAAAACTGGCTGCTTAGCCTCTGGCAACTGAAGAATTCGCAGAGTCCTTTTTGTTTGTTTTACGGAATCATTGTTTGCACTTAAAGATCCTGTTCTTTCCTTGTTAAGCTGTTGGGTAATGATTGCATCTGAATGTTCTTCTACAAAACTGCCCAGGGATGTTAAACTATTTGTAGTTTCTGACTGTCTATTGGATATAGGAATGCTCTCTTCCTCAATTTTGACAATATTAAAGTCTTGGAGCACTAAATCAGGATTCACTTCTGTCGAAGAACCATCAACACTAGCTATACACTCATCAACTTCAATGTCACCATCCGCACTTTCTGTAAATTTTTTGGGGGACCCTGCTAATGTCACGCTAAAGTGTGGCGCTTCAGAGGTATTCCCTTTATCTGCTGAGCTTTCAGAATTATTCTCCAAGTTTTGGGTAGTGTTTGATGTTGAAATGTTGAATGCTTCCTTGGAATAATTGTGAAAAGTAAATACTTCTTGGTTTTGCAAATTCTGACCGCATTTCTCTGAGCCAATGGCATTTTCTCTGCAGCAAACTGAAGTAGTTGGACACAGTTGTGATAAGTGACGTGATATTTGTTTTCCATTTTGCTGGTTGTTATGTTTCATCTCAGTTCTAGACCTATCATTTTTTTCTGGAATGTGGAAAGTTTGATGTCCATTTTCCATAGTGTTAAAAGCACTCCCTTTGTGCTTTATGTTGTAATTGCCATCAGTTATTGAAGGCTCACTTACAGCTCCGCAGTCCTCGACAATTTTTCTAAAGATGGGTTTGGAAAGCAATGTTTCTTGAGCACTCTTTGAAGGCGAAGATAAACCACTAACTTTATCAGAACACACTTCTGCAGCATGGCTGGAAATAACATGACAGCTTCTACTATGATTGACAGTTGGGGTAACAGAATTACTTTTCAAGTTCTTTTCATCCATTGAGGTTGTTTTATTTGAATGACTTTGGTCACTCTCATGATCCAACTGATTTATTGTGGGACAAAAGACATCTGCACAATTTATTGTGCTATCTAACACAGCATTTGCTTGTTCTCCAACATCACCAATATGTGGAGCGGAAGTAAGCGTGTAAACTGATGTTTCCTCCTCCTCAGTTTTTACTTTAACTGCCAAAATATCCTCTTGATTTATCTGTATGCAAGATCCACTTCTCGGTGAAACTGCTAAGCACTGTGATGTTGAGCTCCTGCTTTCAGAGCACAGCTCATTCTCAGATATTTTACTTTTATCCAACACAGAATTTTGTGTGGAAAAGCTCACACCTTCAGTTATGGTATGGTTCTGAGGGGGGGCATCCTGCTTTGCTGTTGGTATTACTTTGAGAACTAGATGTTTTTTGCCATCAACCATCTTGAATCCCATAACTTTGGTTGTACAGTTAGGTGGGAGGGAGATTTTGTTCTTAACCATTAGAACAGTCAGTCCATTACCACTGGTGTGACTTCCAGCATCAGAGGTTGGGCAATTGTCACATTCCTCCAACATATCTGGTGTTGACTGTTCTGGTTTATGAGAACCTTTGATCAAAGTTTTGTCATTTCTTGCTACAGTCCCATCAACAAAGTGGTGGATCTCCTCTAAGAATTTGTCTGGCTTGATTAGTTTGCCATTTTGGTTTGGTAAACTCCCAGAAAGACAACTCAGTTTTGATATCCTCTGAGCATCTTGTGACTCCCCACTCTTTTTAAGCAAGAATTTCAAGTTTGTAGATGAATTTGTGGGTGAACTGTTGTCTTCTGTAGCCTTCCATGCATTCTTTCTTTCAGCCACCTCTTTGTGAACAGCGGCCATGTGTTTTTTAAGGTACTCACTTCTTGCTGCACCATATCCACAGACCTGACACGTGAAAGGAAATGTACCCATGTGAGCTTTCATATGCTTCTGGTGATCCTCCTCATTCAAGCTGATATGTTTACATTTCAAACACTTCCAGTGACTCTCATTATGATGATGAATATGCTGGACAAATGTCCCTGCATCCACAGTTGTAAACTCACACCAGTCACAGCTGAACTGTCCATTTAAACTGTGGGACATGATGTAGTGCCTGGTAAGCAAAAGCAGAGAGTATTGAACATCATCATTACAAAGCTCACAAGTAACCAGGGTATTTCTGTGCTCAATCCGATGGCGCTGAAGAACAGAGAACTCATTTGTGACAAAATCACATAAATCACAAGGGTATGTAGGCAGGATTCCTTTATGAACTGCTCTAAAGTGCTTAAGAAGATCATTGGGGCTAAAAGTGCAGTTATCACTACACACTGAACAGCCGAAACTTAAAATTTTGCCAGAGAACACAGCCCCCTGCTGAATTTTACAAGGGGCTTTATTGAGAGTGTGTTTATCTTTTCTAGTGGAAGTCCCATGCTCCTTAATAGAAGATTCTTCTGCATTATTGAAGAGCGACCCATCTGTTACCACTTTGAAGTGTTTATGCACAAAGTCTTTTACTTTTTCCTTTTCATCCTCCATTACTGATATGCTGCAGTTTTTTGCAGAGTCATAAGGTAATCCATCTTCTTCCATTGTTGCAAATCTGCAAGTTTCTGTAAGACATCAAATAAATTTTTCATTAATACAGGCAGAGGGATTTACTTATTCTAATGTCTGTAGAGCCCCTGAAAAATTAATATATTGTAAATGTTCTGCAGTGCACCTGCAGTGTTTATTTAAAAAAAAAAAATCACCTATTTGAATATAGACCTAAAGAAAAAGTTGAATTTGCTGGAAAGATTCATACCTTCCAGCAAGTTCAACTTTATCTGTTTTAAAACTAACCACATGTCATAAAAATAACATATGAACAGTGAAACATGATGGTGGTAGTGTGATCATCTGGGGCTACTTAGCTGCTTCAGTACCCAGACAATTTGCCATTATTGACAGAACCATGAAGCTCTGGCAGAAAATCCTGAAGGAGAATGCCCAACCAACAGTCATTTATCAAAAGCTCAAGTGGACTTGGGTTATGCAGCAGGAAAATTGATCTGAAACACACTGCAAGTCCACCAGTGAATGACTCAGGTGAAAAAAGAAGAACAAAAAAAAAGGCTTTGGAGTGGCCTGGACTTAAATGTGTTTGAGATGCTTTGGCATAATAGCTGTTCATGTTCAAAAACCCTCAGATGTGATAAAACAATTATGCAAAGAAGAGTGGGGTAATAATTCCAGTCACACATCTCTTTACCTCATCTGTCAAAATGCCAGGTGTGCGTTTTCACTAGTTTACTTTGGAGAAGGCTTTCAAATTTCACGAAAGAAGTTTGAAATGAGTTGTAGAGTGAAGTGATGCTTCATTTTTATTTGATGACAGCGAGATTGAGGTGAGTTATTTGTTGAGAATGCCCTGATATTTTCTGTCAGAAGGCGCAGTTGTTTTTGTCAGTGTCAGCTGGTATTACTAAGTATTCCACATTCAATTGTTAGTGGTATTTTTAAAAAGTTTAAGCAATTAGGAATGCCAGCAACTCAACCACAAAGTGGCAGACCACATTAAAAATAAGTAAATAAAAATCACAGGGGTCAGTGGATGTTGAGGCACATAGTGCGCAGATGTTACCATCTTTTTGCAGAGTCAATCACTACAGACCTCCAAACTTCATGCAGCCTTCAGATTATCTGAATAACAGTGCATAGAGAGCTTCATGGAAAGGGTTTTCCATTCCCAAGCAGTTGCATCCAAGCACACCGTCACTGGACTCTAGAGAAGTGGAGATGTGTTCTCAGGAGTGACGAGTCACGCTTCTCCATCTGGCAATACATGGACGAGTCTGGGGTTGACGGGAGAACCGTACTTGTCAGACTGCATTGAGCCAAGTGTAAAGTTTAGTGGAGAGGGGATTATGGTGTGGGGTTGTTTTTCAGGACTTTGGCTCAGCCCCTTAGTGCCAGCGAAAGGAACTTATAATGCTTCTGTATACATTTTGGACAATTTCATGCTCACAACTAGGGGTGTGCAATACATATCGTCTATGACAGAAGTCCTCAACCCCTGGGCCCTGGACCGGTACCGGGCTGTGGGTCATTTGGTACTGGGCCCCGCTTAAAGACTAAACAAACATTATTCCAGTTTTACTTATCAGAGTCTGAACGATGTTTTTTTATTTTGCAAAATGGACATATTCTCTCTGCTACATCGGTCTATGACTCTCTCGATGAGTGTCAAAAGGCTTGTCTCGGTCACAGTCATATGACCACTAAAATTAAACCCACAAGCTTTGCTGATTCCCATGCCTGTCTAACGAAATCAGTTGGTTGATCTACATAATGCTTGTTTAAATATTTGAGTGCTCAACAAGAGTAGAAAAGTGCCATATAATTCCATTTACCATTTATATTTAGCAACACGGCGATAGCAGCCATCAAGCTGACTCTCCAACACACAGCACCGTGGCTCTGCAGCCACTCTCTCCATGTAAAATCAAAGCTTGTATTGGTGTTAACACCCACGAGTCTAGGGAGTGCGGGTGCAACAAACGAGTAAAAGGAGAACGCACACAGCACAGCTAAAATTGGCCACACACGCGGGCACACCTGCCCGGCTAAAGGAATAAAAGCAGAACGCTCACACACACTCACGACAATCCCACCCCGCAACAAAGACCCCCTTTTCCGGAACCCCGGACACGTCAGTAGTCGGCCAACAGATAAGCCTTCCTCCGTCACGAGGAGTACACACAACACACATGAGCGCCCGTCTGCTTCACCTAGCCACACTTCAGTCGTACTCTCTGTTCACTGCTTCATGCTTCCCTTCACGTAACGCTTCTTTCTCCGTAGCGTAACGCTTCTCACTCAGTCTCCACCCTTTATACCTCCTGTCTCATCAACCAGGAGTGGAAACAGGTGGTTCAGCCCGTGCCAGCAGTGAGAGAGACAGCAACCCCACGCGCACAAAAACTAAACGGCCTGCAGCCATAACAATTGGTGTGTGCCGAACCCAGCCAACCCACAAGCTAGCAAAAATGAATAGCAGAAAAACAAGCTCAGGGCTGCTTCAGCGTTATGGGGAGTTGTATTTCTCATGTGCTTTATACAGTAAAAATCGCCTAAGTTGAACTTGCCTAAATTGGATGGCTTCTGTAGGTCTCTATTTTTCCTGACGTTAATTCCAATAAATTCATCACTTAAATCGGTTTGATTTTTTCCAACCTTGGATAAAAAAATCTGGTCCCATTGTAATACATTTCCAGCTAAATGTGATCACATAAGCCAGATGAGTTGAGTGCTAAAGCCCCCGTCCACCCACTTCCATTCATAGGCTTATTCATGCACAACTACACACAATAACAACGCCTGGATATTGCTCAAGTTCATTTCACCGGAGGCAATCATGGCAAGAGCACGAGGCAAGCGTAAGCTACAAACTCACACTTAGGAGCAAAAATATCAGATTATAAAATTTGCGGAAGAAAATCCAGAGATGAAGCAGAAGAAATTGCAGCAAAATTTGATCCAATCCGATTTTGAAAAATCTGATTTTATCTGACTTCTGGCGGATTTTTGTTTTTTTTTAACAAGTCGGATGAAATTCCATAGGGCATTTGAATCAGACTGAGGAGATTTCTACTGCATGTATGTTTTTGAGGTGCAACTTATTTTGAAGAAATATATTTTCATTCTAAAGACTAGAACTTTAGACTAGAAAACAAGATCAAAAATACTTTTTTGAGACTTAGATCATCAATTTTTGCAGTGGAAATCCAGAGATGAAGCAGAAGCAATTTCAACGAAATTAGATATTAGACCCCAAATTGTTTATTTTTGAAGAATCTGATTTTATCTGACTTATGACGGATTTTTTTTTTTTTTTAACATCAGATGAAATTCCATGGGCCATTTGAATCCAACTGAGGAGATTTCTACTTTTTTGTTTTTAAGGTGCATCTTATTTTGAAGTCATGTTTAAACGTTACCATGGCAACCAGAGAGCGTTGTAGCTGTTTATCCTTTAAAGGCCGGTCCGTGGAAATATTTTCTAATGCTAAACCGGTCCGTGGCTCAAAGGTTGGGGACCACTGCCATAGATCACTAATTCATATGACAAAAAAGATCAAAAATTGATCTTGTTTGACCTCGAAAGGTTCAAGTTAAACAATTCACGTTGGTCCCTGGCTGACGTGGTTTTTCAGGATACTTACCCGACTGTTAGCTGACTCATACATGTCACCTTCCACCTTTCTGGCGTAGGCCACAAGGTTCTCCATTCGTCTGTCTTTCAAAGCTGCCGGGTCGGGGGTAGGGAATATGGCTTGTACTCTGCCACAGAAAAACAAGATATACAACATGTACAGCAGTTTATACAGAACATATAAAAATTCTAATAATTTCTACAACTGCATTTCAAAACAATGCCTTAAATAGCCTGCCTTCAAAACAAAAGCCAAGAGGTGACTAACAGGTCACAGTTACATCTCTCCAACAGAAGTATGAACTTACAGTTTGTGTACGAGGTGATTGCGCAGGTCCTGAGTGACGTGCTCATGCCAGGCTTTCCTGGAGCCAGTGGCAGAGAGAGGTGCTGCTGTGGGTAGGCTGCCCATTGAGCCCACAGTCGACCCATCTGACAGCAGCTGACTGAAGTTGCAAAATGAGGAAGGTTAGAAATTATATGCCTGCAGATATCTGTTCTTGTATTTACTCAATTTAAATTTCAACTTTCATTTTAAACATATATATTCTAAGAATGTTTTTTTTTAAAACATCAATGGGTCAATGCAATGTAATTATTGTTTTACTTGGCAGGGACTGACTTGTTAGTGTTGAGTGCGTTGGGAAGGGAGTCTGTGTGCAGGTTTGTCTGTTCTGAAGTGGGCACACCAATTGTTGCATTTCCAAGAGCCATCTGGTTACCTGTAAATACAAAATACATTAAGCAAACAGCCCTCTTTTGATTTAAAATAACCCCATTGCATACAGTGTGGTTATAATTTGTCCGTTTTTATTTTTAAGAGTACAAATAAGCTTTACTTTACCAAGTGCATTGATGGATCTCATCTGCTGTGGAAGTTGTTGTTGCTGGGTTTGGGTGCTCGATGCACCTGCTGTCTGACCTGTGCCTGGAGCCTGCTGGGCCGGCGCCTGCCCAGTAGCCTGACTGCTGTAGGGCAGCCCAAGTGCCGCATAAGCTCTCTGCATCGAGCTGGGATCTATGGGAGCTGAGGTATTAATGGTGGGAGCACTAGGCTGGCCCACGCCTACGGAGGACATGGGGTTCTGGAGGCCCGTATTAGGGGAGCTCAGCATGGCTGGGGAGAGACGTAGACAAGTCAGCCCAAAACACCCACATAAAATCATACTGTTTATACTAGCAACAACCTTCCTCCTTTTGCATCTTACACAAGGTGCTGCAACAAGCTGAATATATACACAAAATGCATATGTGGGTACTATGAACCAAGCTCCAAAAATAAGAGAATACTTTGCAGACAGCAAGCATGTAGAATACTTCAACAGGTAAACCAAAACGCACATACATCTGCATAATTTGGCCGCAGGCAACATTAAGTCTCAACATTGCAGCACAATACAGTTAGGACATTAATGTAAGGCTAAATGCTTTAAAAAGCTGGGGACTGAATAAATGCATAAATCCCTTCAGGGGACACAGTATTAGCATATTTTTCAGGGTTCAGGCATTGGTTGAGCTAAAAGAACAAAAAAATGGCTCTCAGTTTGTGTAAAGACAAAAATCAGATGAGGCAGAACAAAGGAAAACTGCACTCTGTTTGCATTGGCACGAGCACAAGCCCTGACATCATGTTCTTTAACATGCAAGCCAAACAGGGAAAGACTAAGAACTGAAATGCTTTAAGTGATGAGAGATGCTCAGCTGTGAGGTGAAAAAGAAAAAAAAAAAACTAATCCAGGAAGAATAGGAGGGAGAGAGCGAGCGAGAGAGAGAGAGAGAAAAAAGACAGTAGGAACTAAAAGATGACAAACTAAACTGATGATAACAGGTACATGAGAAAATAAAAAGTAAACAGAAAAAACAGCAGTTTTTGGTATGAGTAAGAAAGAGTGTCAAACTCAGCTCTGTTCTGGAAGAGAGAAAAAGTAAATAACCCAACAGCCAATTGCTCTGTGGGACTCCATGAGCACACGCTCTCTGTATCCTCTCACCCTCGATCACACTGCTATCCCTCCCGAGTGTCAGATTACAAGCTCAGCAGGACTACACTTTTATTCGCTGAGTGCTTTTAGTCATCACAGAGGCGCAAAAGCCTAGAAATAAATAGCTTGACTCACTTTGAATGCCAAGATACACAAATATAATTCTAAACAAAACACACATTGCTGACTTTCAAAAGGGCCGTAACGCAAGCCTTTCTAAAAATGTCACTACAGACTGTTAGAGCTCAATATACCAATAACAATATCCTGTAATGACACACAAATTGAGGCCTCTGTAAGAGTGCTTCCAGGTCTCAGTTTCCTGCTTACTGAACACAATCAGTGAAAGCAATTTAGCCTTGATTTCTGTTACGTTTGACATGACAGTGGTTAAGCGACGGTGGGCCAGAGATTGCTACTTACGCTGCTGGGTGCGCTTGTCGCTAGCATTCTTCAGCGGCAGGCAGACGGGACAGTCGTGTCGAGTGCAATTTTTCCAGTGGGAGATGATCTGTCTGGACGACGCACAGTGAGCCACTGCAAAGAAAGAGGAAGAGAGAAGAACAAGGTTGAAAATTTTGATACCATCTGTCATATTTCAGTCCTCTCCAACCTCGATTCAATACGATTGCTGCATTTACTCCAGTAATGCAGACATTAAATTAAGCTTTATTTTATTCCATGCTATAGTAAACCCAAGTTTTCCATGGGTACCAAGAATCCCAGTAGCAGTTTTTTTTTTCTCCGTCATCTGAACAACATCAGTGAACTTTCTATCACAGACCAGGCATTCATGGTAGTTCACATCACTTCAAACAGCCAGGTTGAACAATTTAGACCTGACTTTGTCAGTTTATACTCCGAGAAAAAGGATGGTGCATGGGGGGTGGAAACGACAGACTGATACAAAACACATGAAAGAAACTAAAGAACAGTCCAAAACTTAGCTCAATGTTTCAGCTCACTAAAAGACTGTCAGTTTAGCCCAGTGGATAGGGAAGCTACACTGCATTTTCTGGTGGGAAACTGAACAAACAGGGTTGCTTTATTTCATCTGTGGCCAGGCTAATGTAGTAGCAACTAATCTGACAAGAAATCACAACCTGGCACTTGCTTGCTGCTTGGCACTAGTATGTGCTGGTCCACATTAAATTGCTACATGGATTCAAGAGCTAGGCACAAATTAACATAATTATGTTTTATTATCTTTGTAAAAAAGCCAATAGAGCTGGCAAAAATTCAAAGTACTGCTATCATGCGGGTATCTTTTTATAAATTCAGTATGCAAAGAAAAGCTCTCATATTTAAGTCCAGTGCCAATCCAAGCACAACGTACACTACAGAATCTGGGGTTTCTCACTTGAAACTAAACTGAGCCAATCGATATCAGATAAATCTAAAACATTAGTGATAACTGTGTGTGTTGAACAAAATTTCCCTACATAGTTTTTTCAGTGGTACTGTGAGGCAAGGATCCAAACCAAGAGGAAATGAGCTGGTATGGAGAGAGCAGGCTCCTTCACACTTAACAGACCTTGGCCTCTTGTGTTTTTGGTTTGCAATTTAACTTAAGCATTCAAGCCCAAAAGTTGTGCAAAAGAAACAGAGACAAATTTAAATGAGAGTAGCTTGAGTGGAATTTTTCATTGTAGGAATGATGGGGCTGACACAGAAAGGAGCAGACAGAAACAAACAAGAAAAGAAATTCACCAACAGAGTGAAATCAACTGGTGGAAGGACAAGTAGAAGACCTAGTCACAAAGAGGGTCAGTCCTAGAAGTGGGAGTTCCCCTTATGCAAAGTCTGGATTAGATAAATAGACCTACTGCAAACATCAAACCTGTGTACAGTCATGGCCAAAAGTTTTGAGAATGACACAAATATTATATTTTCACATGATCTGCTGCCCTCTGGTTTTCATGTGTGTATGTCAGATGTTTTCATCACATACAGAAATACAATTGCAATCATATTATGAGTAACAAAAGCTTTTATTGACAGTTAGAATGAGTTAA
>VUQJ01011662.1:1879-14853 GCA_015108635.1 Andinoacara biseriatus
TACATACTTTATTTTTTTTTTTTTTTTATTTTTTTTTTTTTAATATAAATTTATTTTTTTTTTTTTTTTTTTTTTTTTTTACTCTTTAAAGTCCATGTTTTTAATTTCCGGCTTAACTTTGCTCTTATGATTCTCAGCATTCTCATCAGCATTGTTAGCATGGTGAACATATAAGAGTATTTTATAGCTAAAAGCTTCATTACAGAGTGAATATTGGACAGAAGTATGAATCTTGGTCTGTGCAGGGTTAGGCAGTTAAACAGATACTCACGGGCCGCTTTGTTAGGTACACCTTGCCACTTGGACCAAATATCCCTTTTGACTCCAGAACTGCCTTAATTCTTCCATATTAATAGTATCAAACAGTTGCTGATTTGCAGATTAGATGTGGGTCTCCCATTCTACTATATCCCAAAGGTGCTCTATTGGATTGAGATCTGCATTTGTGAAATGCATTTGTGCCCTAGGAAGTACACACGACACAGCTATCATCCTGCTTTATCGCAGCTGCATTGATCATCACATCACAGACGACGGGTTTGAGTCAATATGAAAAGCATAGGTGTTAATAGAATTAATGATGGGCTGTATTCCTTTGAGCCGCTCCACTTTCAGTGTTATTGATGATGTCAGGTCCTGCTGGTGGCCTGACATCAGTTTGTTTATATCAAATGCTACACCTACGCTCACTGCGACGGCTCAAAATGTCTACGGGGGCGAAGGTTTGTTCAGTTCATTGCATTTTAGAGGCCATACGTTCCCATCATTTTGATCACAACATTTGATTAATTACTGTAGAGTGGCAACCTGTCTGAGCAACAATGGCTCGTTATGCAATCGTTCTTCTGGCCTGGAGTGTAGAAGCTCATCTTTTGTTGTCAAGTGTCTGCACAGTTCAGTAGTTTCGTGTTCTGTGTGTCAATGAAATCCTCTGTTCCTTCGTGTTAGCTTTCAAGCTTTTGAATTTACACGGAAGCAGTGCTTCACTGTGCCTAAGCAGCACTCTGCAGAACGTCTAACTGTGCATAAAGTCTGCATGGCTATATTTAGGCCCGAAATGTCCTTGATTTGAGTGACAGTTTTCCTGAGGTTCTTATTGTATCACCATCTATATTTGCCTGAGTTTGAAAGTATTTTTGTAGCAATCCTACTTGTGTGGATGTTATGTTGCACAGTAGAAAGATGGCGGGACAAAAGAAAGAGGGAGAAACGCTTGTGAAATAGCCCTGGAGCTGGACTCACACTCAAAGGATCTTTTGTCTGTTGCATTAGCTAATGAATGGCGGGGACACATGAGTTCCACAGTCTTTTATTTCATTTGTATCTTCACAGAGGGTAGGTGTAGCTTAGCTGCCGTGCACGTGCACGTGCTTTTTAATTTGTACAGTAAGTGGGACATAATCTGGTTCAACCTCGCAGACTTTGTACTTCATATTTTTTCACGGCTGCCTAGATTAATTGGGAAAAGATTGGCATTTACAAATGTAAATGAGCTTTATTTTAGCAAGCTTTGTGCCACAGTTTCATAACCAAATATGACAGCCTTTCATTGAAAATAGCACAATAAATGTCAAACTTGGGTGTAGCTGTCAAACCTCTACACATTATGAGCCCCCGTCTAACCAAACCGTGCAGATTCCTTGAGGTCAGATGGCATCTGCTCTGTCTTTGTCGCGTGTCCAGGTTTGGGTGTCCTCGGTGACAGAAATCACTCTGGAGGATCTGAGGGTGCAGGACCAAGACACTCCCCCAGAAGAACTGCATTTCATGGTGACTCCACCCAGCAATGGACATCTGGCCCTGAAGAGCGCCCCCATGAAGGCCGTGCTCAACTTCACCCAGGCCCATATAGACCAGGGACAGCTGGTGTTTGTTCACAAAGGTAAACTTCTTTTCCTATCGCGTACAGTGCTAGAACAGAGAGAGAAGACAGCCGTAGTTCCTGAATTTTATAAATTGTTTTGAATAATTAAATATTTAATTAGCATTATGGAAACAGCAAAATTTTCCCACTCAATTAAATATTAAAATAATGAACGCTAATCACCAAACAGTAATACAATTATAATGGACTATTTCAAGCAAAGGAGTAGTTTCCATTGCTGTAATATGAAGCAGATTGACTTTGATATATTGAAGTCAGACATTTGATTTTGGTTTTCTTGCACTAATTATAATCTAAAATGAATCGATGCCTGTGTGATCAGTCTTTTCATTTGCTTGTATGGTTTTTGATTAAATGCAGAAATGCCAAATGTAATTTTAACGTTTTTGTTGTTCGTCTTGCGTCCACTAGAAGGTGCTGTAGGCAGTTATTATTTGATTTGCTTTGTAGTTTCTGAGTGAATTAAATCATCTGCAGGAACAGCATCTTCCTTGGCCGTTAACTTGATTGCAGAAATGAGACAGGCCAATTGGGCTGAAAGCCAGGTTGTAGGTGACTGTACTTCATAGTCTGGGAACTGATGTGACGCAGTGAAAACCTCCTGTCATCGTTTGATGGCGACTCAGATCAGGTTTCTGCTTCCTGTTCTAAATCTTATCTCTTCTTTAATGACAGTGCGCAAGTGCAAAAGAATATCTTTTTTCTTGTTGTTGTTTTACACACTCGCATACACATGCACACTAATATGTTATAGAATTACAAGTTCGGGGTTGTGTTACTTTTTTTTTCTTGAGCCTGTTTACGTGTGTGTGTCTTTGTTTGATCCAGGAACAAAGTAAAAACATTTACATAAAAAAACTAAAAAAGGCTGTTGTTTGTTGAATAATGTAAATATCACTTATCCTCAGGTAGTGACTGTTTGATCTTTTAATATTTTTGTTTTGTTTGACATCATTTCCAGGTGCTATGTCTGGAGGATTTAACTTCCAGGCCAATGATGGTGTGAACTTCTCTCCCAGGCAAATCTTCAGTATTACTGCAAAAGCCCTCATTCTCAGTTTAGAAAAAAATCAACCACTAAAGGTCTTTCCAGGTAAATGCATTCTCTGAGAAGTGTATAATCATCAAAGCATAAAAGTGACTGGAGTATATATTTGAAATATTAATGGGAAAAAATCAAAACAGTGTTATTTGTTAATATTTTTACTCTTCCCACTTCTTTGGTGCTCAGCTCCAAGACAAAAGGTATGAAAACGGGCTTCAAATATCTGATTTATGATCTCCTTAAACATAGCGCTGCATTTTTGGATAAAATAGTAGATTTGTTTGACTTAAAATAACCCTTAGAAAAAAATGAGTGAAAATGAGATGAGCGAGGCAATTATTGACAAGCATGTTAAAGGTAAAGGTTACAAGGCCATCTTCCATCAGCTTGATGTTCCTGTGAATACAGCTGCACATATTATTCAGAAGTTTAAGGTTTACAGGACTGTAGCCACCCTCCCTGGACAGAGACGGATAATATAAATGGTAACCAAAGAGCCCAGAACAACTTCCAAAGAGATTAGAGGTGAAGTCCAAGGTCAGGATACAATGGTGTCAGATCGCACCATCCACCGCTGTTTGAGCTCCAGTGTTTACCAAAATGCATATTGACAAACCACAAAGCTTCTGGGGGAACGTCCTTCTGGACCAATGAGACAAAACTGGAGCTTTTTGGTGAGTCACATATGGTGTATGGAATCTGTGCAGGGTTCAATGAAATCTCAAGACTATCGGGGTATTCTGGAGTGAAATGTGCTGCCCGCGGTCAGAAAGGTTTGTCTCAGTCGCAGGTTTTGGGCCTGCATCAGGACAATGACCCAGAACACAGCTAAAAACATCAGAATATTCTGAAGTGGCCTTCTGTGAGCCCTGATCTAAATCCCATTGAACCGAACCGTGGGAGGAGCTGAAACATGCAGTCTAGAGAAGGCACCCTTCAAACCTGAGACCACTGGAGCAGCTTGGTCACGAGGAGTGGGCCGAAATACCTGTCGACAGGTGCAGAAGTCTCATTGAGAGATACAGAAATCACGCGATTGCCTCAAAAGGTTGTGCAACAAAATATTAAGTTAAGGGTGCCATCATTTTTGTCCAGGCCGATTTCAATATTTAATTTTATTTTTTTAATAATTGTGTTGAACAGCAATTCAAAAGCAATGTCGGAATTTTCACAACTTTTCAGTAAATTTGTATTTATTATTACTTTTGCCAGTTTAAAATTATTTCAGTAGCTGTTGTGGGTTTTTCTTTCAAAGATTTTGACCACATCTGTACATGAGAATGAAGACACGTGTCACTGTTGTGTGGTAGACTGATGAGACCATAATGGAGCTCAGCGGCACAGTGAACCAGCCTGACTGCACACCTCAGCCACGCCTGAAAATTCCCTTCACCCTTTACTTGAAGTGTCTCTTGATCCAGAAGGAAATCTGAATAGAGATTATTTTGAAATTGTCTTGAACTGAACAATTTTTGTAGGTTCATTTGAACTGTTTTAAAGATATTCACTTCTGTTCAATTTTATTTACAGCATATGATGCAAAATGTGGAATTTTGGCCCGTCTCGCATCGGGAAGGAATCCCTCAACAAATTCCCAGATCTGGATTTAGGTCCACATCAAATCATCTATAACTGTTTAAGTAATCCTGCTCAAAAACACACAAACCCAGCCAACTGGATCTCCTCCTTGACAGAAGTAATGAGTTTAATCTATCCGTGCCAAAAACAGTTTTAGTCTTTTCGTGTGATCTGTTGATAGAAAAATACAGACTTACACCAAACTACCGGAACTCCTATCTGGGATTCCCGTTGTTTTATCTTCTAAGAATGAGATTTTTAAAAAGTATTTGTGTGCAGCTGCTTCCTGAAAAGAACTGAAACAGCCTATTTTTACTTTTCTTAGTTATCAACTCCTCCTGGTTTTCTGCGGTACTAGTAAAAACCATGACCACAGTCTTGACTTCCTCTTTTATTTTATTTTTTATTTTGGGGTTTTTTTTGGGGGGGGGTGGGGAAGTTATTTTTGCATGACTTTATTGAAAGAGTGACTGTTTCTGACACTTCTAATCTCTCATTAACTGTATTTTTGCAACCTGCTTGTGTGTTCAGCCTGACTGCTGCAGAGCTGCACGGAATTTTTATTTGTTTTTAGTTAAATAATTCAACACATCTCTAACAGCTGCAGCCAGCACTTCTTTTTCCTCGAATACCAGACCGGTGAATCAACTTCTGCCGCGTCTTAATGTTTTGATATTTATTACTGTTAATATTCAGGAGATAAAAATAGGCGAGCTGGGTTCGTCTGTCTGCAAACATGTTTAGGTTTCGGCGATTTTCAGTGTGAATTAGAAGGAGCGGTTATGGTGAGGGGAGAATGCAGCCAACTGGCACGCTCTGCTGAGCTTCCCAGCCCCAGGGTGAGTGGGTACTTGAAAAGCTGTGCCACTGTCTGTCTGAGGCCGCCCTGTTTGTGCTTTGTGCCAGACCGGCCAGAGAGAGAGAGATGGGCGCTTTATCTGACAATGAAGGGTTTTGATGGGGTGAGGGAGGCATGAAACACTTTCACAGTGTGGAGGGAAGTTAGATGTTTTCCTCTTTCCTCGCAGACACCTCAAATGTCTGTGTGTTTTCTGGGAAACTGTAAAGACACTACTTGCTAAACGGTGTCATATGCTGAATTAGGAAACCACATTTACCTGAAAGTCATTCTCACAGTCACAGTTCGCTGCAAATTTTGCACAAAACCTTCTGAAGTGGTTCTTACTACAAGGAAGGACATTTACTTTTATTTTTAACACGCAAAGCTAATTATCTAATCCGCTAATGGCCTAATAGCGCGAATATTGGGTATTGTTTCAAGCTAGGTTTTCATTGTTAAAAGATAAGAAATTCGTCACTCTCTCTTCTTCCAAGCGGGAAATTTCCCACAAGAGATATGGATGGTGGGAACGCTGCGTTTAAGGAAAAAGGCGATGAATCAGTTACACTGTGCTTTCACCCCTCTTTCTCGCTATCATTGCTTTCCATCATTCATCGGCAGTCTTTTGGGATCCCGACCAATATTCCGGGTGACAGCAGGCCTGTGGAAATCTATGCAGTTCATCTTAAGGAGAAAGAATTCCTCAGAAGTCAGTCATCCCGATGCTCAGTGGATGCTTCTTTTCACATTTTCCCCAAGTGTGAGATTTACGTCTGTGAGGAGCTGATCTACTTTTAATTTCTTGTTTGGATTTTATGTAACACCCGCACTGCAGTTGGATGTGCTGTAAAATGTCTCTGATGTCTGCAGTGCTGCTTTAATTTGACACATCAAAGGGATCTCATCGGTCTTTTCCAGACCTTGTTTTGCATAATTTGGAGTCAAAAAGACGTGGAACACTTTCAAAGGGGGAAAACTTGCGAGATGTGGAGAAAAAAAAAATTGGTTTTAACAGTCACAGCTAAACTGAATACTAGGTGCAATAAAATAATATTTTTGTTGGCAGATGATGAAACCGGCAACTTTATCAGTAAAATTAATATCCTTATTTTATTCCTCACTTCTCTACAGGTTCTTCAAGACCAATCACAAATGAGTATTTACAAGCAGTGACCAATGACCTGAGCAACAGCTCGAACCGCGTCATAACATTCAGTGTGATACGGCATCCTAAACTGGGGCGTCTGGTGATGAGGCAGCCTAATAACTCAACAGCAGAGCTCTCCACTTTCACACAGGAAATGGTAAGTGTGAGGAGCCGGAGGTCATGTCCACACTTATCAGCCTTACGCATTATGTGATGTGAACCGCAGAAGTATTAAACATCAGAGTTTCTCCACTGATGTGGAAAGGTACCAGATTTCCTCTGTATGAATAATACATGTTGCGCATTCTCATTTAGGAAATTGACATTGTGCATCTTTTAGCTGAATAAAACATGTAATGCTTTTACGTAAGCAATTATTACTGGTGGATTATTATGTGCCACAGTCACAGCTGCGATGGCTGTGCTATATTTACTGCTGAACAGAGCAGATTTAAAGTAATGATTAAAGAGGCTACAGTCTGCAGTAATGTCTTTAAGAATAATGCCACTGAACAGTTTACAGGCGATTATGTTCAGTTTTAAGGATGGCTGTTTTCAGGGTTGTATAGATTTGTAGATTTACATTTCTTGCTTGACTATTTGGAGTGTTTGTGTACTGCAGGTGGACAGGAAGGAGGTTTTGTACATTCAAACACCCGTCGAGTCAGCGGGCTGGGAAGCCACGGACTCTGTGACCTTCTCTGTAGCATCACCACCTGCTTCAATGGACACTCAGACCTTCAGATTTGACATCTCCTATGAGAATATTGGACCTGAACACAACACAGTCCTGCTCGCAAACACAGGTATGAACGTGATTCTGCAGCTCTTTCAGACACATTGCTGCTTTGAGATAAACATTAACACAATAATGTAAGCAAGCTTACAATATGTCATGAAGCCGCTCAAAGTTCAGACAAAACTGGGAATGAAGTTTAACAGAACCAAAATGTATTTAATTAAATTAAAGTTAAAAGAAATATACACTGACTATTAAAGTATTTTTAAAAAGAAGAAGAAAATTAAACCAGAATGAAACCTGAACAAACCATGTTCTTGCCTGCTGGGGAGAAAGTTAGCTGCTCAGCCCTTTTTAAACAATTAGCAGATGTGCTTCCTTTTAGGGCCAGCCTCACACAACCAACCTACCTGCAACACAAAGGCAGAAAGAGGCAACAAAGCAGGCAGAGTGGACAGGGTCATCAGAAGTGTTGATTTGTTGACATATGATAAGAAGTATAATTTTGACCACCGCCTGACATAAACCTTTTCCCTTTTTTAAGGGTGTTGCCGTTCAGTTTTTTAGGGAGTAAGTAAGTAAAGTTTATTTTACAGTTTTAGTGCTTTTCACAGACAAAAAGTCACAAAGCGCTGTACAGGGACAACTAAAAGATTTTGAGTTTGTGAAGGCAGCGAGCAGCAGTATGTTTAACAAGTAGTTGGGATAAATAGTCCAGGGCTTGTCCACTTAGTGTTCTGTATGTAAGAGTGAGAATTTTAAACTGAGCTCTAAAACTGGGAGCCGATCTAAAGTTGAGAGTATATTAGCTGATTTTCTTCATATGTATATGAAGAATTTAACCGTTCATACCCTTTCCAAGCCTGATTTTCTGTGTTACATTTGTTTTAAAAGTTGTTTTTAGACAGAATTTTCACTTGAACAGTAAAATTGTAAAGGTTGTACATTTGTTTTGTAAATTAGTGGTAAAACAAAGTCTTTCTGTACTGAAAAGGGAGCATCAAAGGCTTTACACATGATACTGAAAGGGAAATAAGTAAATGTAGCCTACTCAGTTATAAAAGAGACATTTTATTTAAAACTATAGGAAAAGTTAGCAACTAAGTCAATACTGCAATCCTTAGGTTAGTGTGACTAGAAGCCACTTGGTGAGCACTTGCTTGTTAATAATTCAGTTCAACTCACTTCAATTTTATTTGTATAGCACCAAATCACAACAGTCGCCTCAAGGCGCTTATAAGACCCTACAATATTTACAGAGAAAACCCAATAGTCAAAACGACCCCCCATGAGCAGGCATTTGGTGACAGTGGGAAGGAAAAAATACCTTTTAACAGGAAGAAACCTCCAGCAGAACCACACTCAGGGAGGGGCAGCCGTCTGCTGAGACCGGTTGGGGCTGAGGAGAGGGAGAGAGGACAAAAGACACACTGTGGAAGAGAGACAGAGATTAATAATAACTAATGATTAAATGCAGAGTGGGGTATAAACAGAGTAAAAAGAGGTGAATGAAAAGAAAAACTCATCACGCATCATGGGAACCCCCCAGCAGCCTAGACCTATTGCAGCATAACACAGGGGTGGTTCAGGGTCACCTGGTCCAGCCCTAACTATAAATTACAGGTGTTTAACATGGTTTTCGGGGCTCATTAATTGAAGTTTGCTTGGTGATAGGTGCTGAGGTGACAGAAGGGGAGAGTGTCGTCATTGACGAATCCAAGCTTGATGCCACTAACCTGATGTCCAAGCTGCCCACGACTCAGCGGAGCTCCTATGAGGTGTGGTTTCAGGTGACATCCCTGCCTCAGCATGGCGTCATCGTGGTCGGTGAGAGAAACCTAACCAAGGAGAAACCTAACTTCTCACAATTCATTGTCAAAAAATACGGGATCACCTACAAACACGACAACTCAGAGACGACTCAGGACTCTTTTGTATTCAGTGCGTGGCTTAATCCTAAGGGGAAAACTGCGCAGCACCCTCAGGGTGACAGTGATGTTGTTGTGGAGCATTTCAATATTACAGTCATCCCTGTGAATGACCAGCCACCTTTGCTAAAAACCAAAGCTCCAAGTCTCAAGGTGGTACAAGGAGATACAGTAGTCCTTGGGCCAGAGAATCTCAATGTTGAAGACTTGGACAATCCTCCTGAAGATATAAAGTTCTCTGTGATTAGCAAGCCAAGCAATGGTTATTTAGCTCTCGAAGGAAGCTTGAATGAATCAGTAGTGGCTTTTACCCAAGCACAAATCAATAGCAGAAATGTTTATTTTGTTCATGATGGAAGTTCCATCTCTGGAGTATTCTACTTCAGTGTCACGGATGGCCATCATAAACCAATATACAAACTCTTTAATCTAGAAGTGATAGAAATCACAATTTCTCTGGTAAAAAACACTGGATTGATGCTGCAACAAGGCAGGACTTCAGTATCTCTGACAGAGGACAACCTCGCTGCTGAGACCAATGGGAAAAATGTCACCATTCATTATCAGATTACAAGACCACCAAACTTTGGCAAACTTTTGAGGGATAATCGAGAAGTTGCACAATTTGACCAGGAAGATCTCCAGACAGGAAAGTTGTCCTACCATATGATCTCCCTTTCTTCTGTCGAAGACAACTTTGACTTCACCGCCTTCACGTCAGAGGCAAATCTGACTGGCCAAGTGCTTAACATAACCGTGAAACCTTTGCTCCAGACTGGGAAAGGTTTGAGGCTTCCCAATGGGATTACTGTCAAATTTAACAGTAACTTTCTTGATGCATCTGAACTGGCTAATATAAGTGACAGTGACCCTGTCTTTGAAATAATATCCCATCCCAAGTGTGGGAAAGTGGTTCGACTAAACGTTAAAATGCTCAGAAAAGCTGTCCCAGCAGAGTCCTTCACCTTTCAAGAGGTCACGCAGGGCAAGGTAGCTTTTGAGCTGAACACTAATATGACCGGTGTTGAAGAGCTGAACGACTCAATAGTATTTGTTCTGAAAGCTGAAAGCATCCAACCTGCTAAAGGGGAATTCCACTTTACAGTTGTGCCATATGAGCCAGCACTTTATCCACCCACAAAGAGTCCTGTTTCAGCCACATCATCTGTGCCTCAGACAGCAATGAAGACTGCTTTGCCAGTTCTGTCTACAGGTTTCCTCTCCACCCAGCAACCAAGCATAAACCAGCAAAAATTCAGAGGACGCAACCGCTGGGGAAACTCCAACAGAACGAGCTTTTTTAGTACGACTCTGGGCAAACCATCTCAAACAGAGGAGTTTCTCTTCAAGAACACACCAGTTCGTGTAGAGTCCTACCCTCAAAAAACGTCTAATCCCCTCCTGGTTATCTTACCACTGCTTGCTCTGCTCCTGCTTGTAATCATCTTTGTGGTGCTGGTTGTCTTTCTTCGACATCACAGGCAAAGAAAGCAGAGCACTGCTGCAACACAAGAGACAACATCCACTGATCTTCCCAACAGTTTGTCTTACCAAGGCCAAGTCCAGAGGAGCCCAACAGTTCCCAGTGTGACTGTCACTCCTTTAAACAACACCTGCCCAGGGAGCCCGGGTCAATTATTGGCACCAAACCAGGGCACAACTTGTAATACCGTTGATTCAAATGTGCTTATAAGTTCTTGGAGTGACGGTTCCCCTGCAACATTGTCCATGATTAGAACTGCCACTCCCACTCTGCAGAAGAATCAGTACTGGGTATGATCTCTCACAGCCAAACTTCACGTCACATGTCCACTGACAAACTGATGGTAATTTGTCCGCCATTTTGGACGTGCGGTACCACTGCTTTCAAAGGAAAAATGTGTATTCCCCAACTGGTTAGTGAATGATTGCTAGCAGTCATAAGAGGCAAAGAGGTATATTCTTCTCCAAAATTCTCCACGTGATTGCTTTGGTCACTAACAGATTTCTGACGCCAGCTTGTCTGCAGACATTCACCGGCTACTCTCTGAGCAGTAGTGAAACTGTGGAAAGTGCAAACAAACTAAAAAGATGCACCTTTTGAAACATGTTGTCTGAGGAACAACTTTTACACCTGGCAGCAGTCAGCAACCTCCACGAGCTACTCGCCATCCAGTTGGGAAATTCACATTTTTTTACATCCAATATTACAGACAATTCTTGAGCAATGTGAGCATGACGTCACTTGAGAAACAGCAGATCGAGATGAGTGTGTGTGCTTAAATTAGTTTATACATGGTTACTACTGTACCTGTTGCATAGACTAAGCAATATTGAGGTTTCAGTCTATGTGACTTTGCCTCGAATGGCTCATTGTTCTGTTTTGTTTTTCTGCCTTGCACGACTGTGTGATTTGGTTTTGCAAGGTTCATGCTAACGCCCCATTTTCAGCAGCTCCAGGAAGCTAAAGGGAACCAGAGAAAATTAGCAAGTAGCAAAGGTAAAAGGTCACCTAAAACACCGTCCCAACAAGGTGATAACAATATTCTGTACCTGCTGGACATGGAACTTTTTTTAAGGACATAAAACTGTACGTGTGCTTAAGTAACTCCTGCATCTTTCATGATGGATAAAGAACAAAAGCACTCCTTCCAAAGTCCTTTGCAATACTTTTGTCAGAAACAGGACAGCTTTGAATTTTCCAATGAACTGTGTTTTACAATCCGACACCACAACCACTGCTGCTCGCTCAGATGGAGCAACAGAATCTGTTCACTTAGAGCATTTACAAAGTGGTAATTGTAGAGAATTCTAAACAATGTTTGTGCCTAATGTATACGTAACCACCGTCCTCCTCATGCATGTTGAAGCTCCTCCCATTAAGAGTTATGAACAGCAGAGTGGAAGATGATTCTAATAACTGTGAATTACTAAGACTGACACTGGCATTTTAATTGATTGTGCAGATTTTATATTGTTATTATATATTATAGTATAAAAATGTTGTATACTCAGGAAGTTTGTCATGTACCTTTTATTGAGGGTTGCATGTATTGTCAATAGTTGAGGTCTGTTTAAAATTACAAGACTTAACATAAAGAAAACTCTGTCTGAAACGTTTCCCAGCATGGCTGTACAGTAAATGGCAGATTTTGTATTAGTGTCTGCTTTATAGACCTGATCTATTCATTGACTACACAATGGGTTAATGTTAGCACTATTTTTTTCATGTAATTTTATTTTACTATTCTAAGTATTTTTATATTTAACGAACCACATAGAGAAAAATTAAGGCACTGATCTTAGAAATTATACAAATCTACACCGTAATCATCTCATCCTTACCTCAAACATTAAATATGAAACACGAGGATTATCCTGTAGGAATCCTAAAATGATTAATGTGCAGTTGACCTGAGGTGGAGCATGTTTGCCTTTTCGAAGATCTTCACTGACAGGTCTTTCCTAGACAAACAAGTTTTCTGTGACTGAAATGAGTGCTTTTACTTGCAGTATATTCATTATTTATCATTAATAAACCTGTTTTAATTTATGCCGTCAAATTATTGAACGCATCTGCTGTATGCTGTATTGATGTATCTACTGTAACTGAATGGTACTGCTCTGAGAAATGAGACTGAGGTCAGATAAAACCACTGTTAACGTGATATTCTTTTATACTGATGAGAATTGTCCTTTTAGTCTTGACTAGTTTCGACTCAGTTATGTAACTTGCGTCATATTTATTTATACCACATTTTAAATAAACCTAAAGTTTGTAAACTTTTTTTTTTTTAATTATTATTCTCTGCAGTTGCACCATCATATGTAT
>VUQJ01011663.1:4435-16840 GCA_015108635.1 Andinoacara biseriatus
GGGAGACGAGACAAAAAAAAAAAAAGAAAGAAAAAAAAAACTAGAAATGAATATAGAAAAAAGTCAACCGTGTGTCTGTGACACCAAGCCACGCCTTCCAGCAGAATATGGGTCTCAGATGTATCGATCCTCCACAACCAGGCACAAAATTTAAGCACCCTGACTGACCGACCGTGCGCAATGAGTCACCGCTGCCTCCGAGGTCTTCATCGCCGTTGGCTCGTGCTTAAAAAAAAAAGGAGAGGAGCGTTCATGAAATGAGTCGCTCGTGGTTTGTGCTATCCCAGACTGAACTGATCCTGACAGGGCAATCCAGAGTTAACCAGATGAATGGATGAATGGGGGGGTGCGGGGGGTGAAAATGCAGGCAGCACTGTAACAGCCGCAGGCTTTCATAGGAGGGTCACTTGCTCTTGAAATTGATTACTTTTACTTCTCTGCGCTTTCTGCCTCATAAGGCAGCCTATAATATTCCAAGAGGAGAGGCTTTATTTTTGCTGCTCCCATTTGTGTCATTCAGAAATGGATCGTCGCTGGACTTTTATGTGGTTCTTTGGGAGCCTGCATTAAGCGAGATCAGGTTATGCCCCTGAATCGATCACGTACATTTACTTTACAATTACATCGCTTTCGAAATGAAGAAATATTTCTCTGTGCTTTCAGAGGGTCTGGTGAAAAAAAAGGAACCTATAAGATCCTGGTTAGGAATGTTTTATTAACTGTTACTGCGGTTGAACATGTGCTTTCACACCAGAGTAAATGATCAAATGATAATCACGTGTTTAAAAACTGAGTCTGAGATAGCACGAGATAATAAACTTTGCAGATAACACAGAGAGGAATTTGGCTCATGTGGTTACATAAACACATACTGTTAATCAATGTTGTAAATAAGAACAGATACAAAATACACTCCCTGCTTTACATTGCTTTATATATATATATATATTGAGCCATTCACAGTAACAGTTGTCTCAAGGGGCCAGACCATATATTATTAGAGAGAAACTCAAAGATGTGACAGTCCATTATGAGCAAGTATCTTGGCGACAGTGGGGAATAAGAACTCTCTTTTAATAGGAAAAAGTCATCCAGCAGAAGCAGACTCAGGGAGGGGCAGCCATCTGCCAGAAATGGCTGAGGGAAGGAATAACAGATGACAGCCGGGAGAAACATAGAGAAACGATAATAAGCACAGCTCACAGGAATGTAATGACTCTACAAACAGGAGTTTAAAGAGCCATAAACCTCCAAATTTGGGAACGACTGTGTTGGATGAGGTGGAACAGGGACACAGATTTAAACAAGGATGTCTTGATTAGTCTCCTCGGGCTGTGGGAAAGATAACAAGCATTTTCCCATTTTTAGTGGGCTTTACAGACAATTGTTGTAATTGCTGGCAGACTAAAAGAATTAGAATGAATGAATCAAGGAAGACAACAACCACACTTTTTTGTTTTGTTTTTTACGTTGAAGTGGAAAAACTCGAACTGCAGCAATAGCAGATCTGAAGGTAGTATGGATAATTTAGTGGCAGTATAAAGTTTTTGGAAGACACTTAAACAGTGCCATTTTTCACACAGAGACGCCAATCAAACATGTTTATATGGATCACTTTAGCTGATAATTTTGATTTATTTTGTCTTTTAGAAGTTTTTTTGTACTGCTGATATTATTGTATCCGTGCTTTAGCTTTCTCTCAGAAATGAAAATGTGACACCCCTTCTACATCTCATTCTGGATAACAGTACTGTGGGTGAACCTGCTGAGAGAGAAGCACCAGTAGCACTTTCAAAAGCACTTCATCTATAACATGAAGTGCTTTTGAAAGATTTTGTGCAATCCTATCAGAGTTGCTAGAACTAAATTGTAGCATTATAGTCTGCTCTCTGTTTCATCCTCGGCTGATCTATCACACTGTCGATATGATCTAAGTTCCTTCCTTAAATATAGCCTGGTTCTGAGGCAGGGCTTGGATTGCAGTAATCGTATGTGATAGACGTCCTGCCTTTAAAAGCCCAGAGGGACTGATTAGGTGAGAAAGCAGACTGTGACTTAATTACAGCTGAGAGCACCATTGGTAAGCATCTCAGAATAGGCTGCATACATTGTCGATAAACCAGATTACTGCTTAAGGGTGAGGGCTTTTGTGCAACCCCTTTGGACACAGCGGTGGGTTGTTATGTTCTGTTGCCACCATTTAAAAACAAATTGAACAGAGAATGGAATAATGGAACCTTATTGACCATTATCAGCAACATAATATGACTATTTTCTGTAAACAGCCCTTTGATAGACTACTACAGTGTGTAGCACACAGTTTTATTTTGTGAATTTGGCATCATCGTGTGGTTAATATCTGATTATTTGATTTGCAGATAAAAGCTCCCAGCAACTACAGCGGTAGTCTGGATTTTCTTGCAATACAAAAACTATAATTACTTATCAGAGTAGTTTTAGTTTTTGAATTTTTTTCATTATTAGCTTTGATTTCAATTTTATATTTTTAGTTTAGTTCCAACTAGTTTACAGTGAAGGTTTACTTGTTTCAATATTTATTGTCTAAAGATTAGCTTTACTTTAGTTGACATTAGTGTCTGTATTTTTTCCAGTTCTAGTTTTTGTTTAGAATAAAATTTGAATTTACAGTCTCAAACAAAGACCTTTTCTATATATTTTATTTTATTTTATTTAAGTATTTTCAGTACAAAAATCTCCTTTTGTTCCAGTTTTTATCTGTACTCCAGTTAACTAAAATATGATTTTGACACCTAGTTTAAGTTGTAGTCCATTTTTAGTAAAATGCCCGTGAAATAACCCTTTTTTTAAATAAAAGCTCTGCACAGTCACGACCACTGTGCACAGTAGATGGCGCTGCAGCAGCACTCAAAACGTGGGTCAAAATATGAAATGAGACGTTCACAGACATCATGTCATTCAGGTCAAGGGATAAATCCATCTCGAGTTTTGCGGTCCGTATCGTACATTGGCAAGCCTATCTTAACCCCATAATTAAATATATACAAGAATCACTAAGTCGTGGTTAAAAAGCGAAGCCTGCTTGGTGTTACCTGGCAGGCTTGTGAGGCCGTCTGCGTGGCATAGACTGAATACCGCGTAGAGACCATGAAGGCATCGCAGCCAGCCTGTCAGGAGAAACGTCGCTAGCCTTACCTCACGTCTGCGGATAAGTTAGGCTGTATCCCGGGTCTGGCAACGCTTCCCTTGCGACAAGAGGGTAAGAATAGCGTCATTACTCGCTCACGGTATCCAACACATCAACTACTGCGACGAAACTTAATGTATGTTAATGTAGTGTGGCTAGCTACCAGCCAGACGAATACAATGACAACCTGTTGTCCTAACGGGTCATTTGGGGGAGTTTAGAAGCCAGTATGCTCAGTTACTTTATTAGTATCAAAAGTAGTTCTCTAGAAGTTTGCTAGTATTAACATGCACTGCCTTTAAAAGCTTCGTTAAACTCACAAAGTCTCTGTAAATGAACGGAATGACCACGTATGTCCGAAGTTAGCATTAGCATCAATGCCAGCCATTGTTTTGGCTGTAGAAGCGTGGGCTCCTCTCTCATATTTGCGCAAGGCTTTTATTCTAGGTTGGGAATTTGCACCTAGTGGTGACCCGCGATTAACTAATCTCTTATACCGAATAATGGATTACTTTGCTAGTTGCAGAGTATTCCCTCAGTGGCTCCAAAACGTGGCCATTGTTACTGTGACAGACATTAGCGAAGTGTGTCTGCAGCGTGCAAGTCCAACTCAAGTTAGAGGTGTTGGAATAACCTGTGGGTGCCTGCAATATTCGTGTGCATTTATTTACATTGTCATAAAAGTGTTGGTTATAATATGTATATATATATTCAAAACTTCCTTTTTTGATAAAATCAAATCAGGTGAATCGAGTGAACCTGAACTGTCCCTTAGTTATGCAGATGTAGGCTCAGATTGCTGTAGGTCTCCTAACGTGTTTATAAACCACTAGTGGATGTCACTAAGTTTTTGTCTTCCTTATCCCATAGTGCACTTTTTGTTCTGTCTCTCTCTGCTCTCTTCTCTTTCTCCCCCCAACCATCCCTCCAGCAGGTCATCACAGATGGCTGCCCCTCTCTGAGCCTGGTTCTGCTGGAGGTTTCTTCCTGTTAAAAAAGTTCTTCTTTCCCACTGGTGCAAAGTGCTTGTTTGTAGCTGCTTGATTACTGGGGTTTTCTCCAGTACTGTATGGGCTTTACCTTACAGTATCCAGCACCTTGAGGCAAATGTTGTGAATTGGTAGTATACAAATAAACCTGAATTGAATTAATAATATGATCACGTGTGCAAAAGGGAGGACAACAATAAGAAACTCTTCTCAGTTTGATGTAGTTTACTGCATCAGAATTAGAATAGATTGTGTTGTAATTGGTTAAAAAAAAGTGTCCTTTTTTCATATAAACTGAATTTGAATAGCTTGAGCTAAACCAGCCACAACCGCACTAATCACACTAATAATTTAGCTTCTTATTTCATTTTTATATACCGTAGGTAAACATGAATATGGGCCTGACTCATTTTAGCGGCTCCCTTTAGAGGTCCCCACAGCGGATCATTTGCCTCCATCTTTTCCTATCCTCAACTTCCTATTCTTCCACTTTTCCTCATGCCTGGCAGCTCCATCTTCAACATCCTTTTTTCACTATATCCACTATCTCTCCTCTCTGCAAGTCTTCATGAAGATCATTCAACAGCTTTGATCACATAACATATACGCCAGAGTAGTTTTGTGATCATTTACTCTTCAGAATATTTCAGATGAAATGTATTGTTCCTCCTAGTGATTTATGATTATAATTAATTTTTTTCCCCCTGTTTCTGTCCTAGAAAATGTTTGGGTATATCTGGGAGTATGTTTACACATCCTTCTTGAGATACTGGCTGAAATGGCTCATCAGACAAGTGACAGGGACATGTGAGCTGCAGAGAATATGCTCTGGACTCAAGCCAGGTGCAGCAAGGACTACAAAAGCAGGTGAGTTAAACCATCCCAAGTCGGCTAGACATCTGGATCCAAGTGTATATTTTCTTTGTGGTATTAATATGCTTCTTATGTCCTCTTGTAGAGTATTCTCTTCAGTCATCAAAGAATGAGGTAAGAACATATTATCACTGTTAGTTTTTGTTTCAGTCTTACCTGCTGTAGTTGTGAACTAATTGTGATTATATTGTTCAAGCCTCTTTTATAAACCTGTTGAAAAACAAATTAATTGGCAGTGATTATGATAATCTGTTGATCTTTTGTGATTTCCTGTTGCAGTTTCTTAATTTCTCACTGTAAAATTATTAAATTGTAATAAGGTGGGGTCTGAGGCCCATAAAATATGTCAAACATTTGGAAAAATGTTGAATATTTGAACACTAAGAATGTGTAGGAAGCCAGTAAAAAGTCATCAGGACTGGAGTATTGTGGATTTTCAGGTAATGTAAAAACTTTGAAAGTCCACATACATGGAAAGGAATCACCCTTTCTTTCACCTTCGACCTCTTTATCTTTCATTGCGCAGCATATTCTTCTGAGCTTAATCAATGCTTATCTTTCACCACACTTGCCAAGTTTGAATGAACTGACTCAAGATGTCATTGCGCTCTTCCTCTGTAGGTTTTAAGAGCAGCACTAGAAACCGGTAAGGATAGCTTGGAGCAATGCGTGGATCAAATTATGAAAGTGAAGAACATCAAACCTGCAAAAGATCCCAAGTAAGGTTACTTCACTTTTCATCTGCAGTTCTTTGATTTTAAGAGTGATATTGATTTAAAGATGAACTATGAATGGAATTTATTTTATTTTCAGGTTCAAAGAGAGCCTCCACATCTGCCTGCTACAGATAACGGGATACAGCAGCTTGTATATATCTGTAGAAGACTTGAGAAAGGAAGTCTTCAGCTCTGACAACCCTGAAAACGAGGCCATGCTTCTGAAGGTGTGGATTTATGCTTCTGGATCAAAGCCGTGAAGCTGTTGTTTACATATGTCCAGGCTTTTTGTTAAAATGAGAATTGAACCATGATTTATGGGCTGCCAAAATATTTATGATTATTTCTGTAGCATTTTGCATAAATCTTTGGATTTTAAAAACACTGAATAACATTGTGAACATAATACCACAGTTTAACATCTTGTCAGGATTGGTAGGTCAGTTTTAATCTACAGTATTCAACAGATTAGGTACTGAATATGAATCCATAATTTTGGCACAAGGTCATATTGGGCATAATTGTCATTGGGCAAGTCATTGCAATGAGCAGGTTTGTTCCTGTATGTTTTTGCATTTTTTAGCTGTGGGACCTTTTGATGCCAACAGTCAAACTGGAGTCCAGGATAACCAAACAGTGGGGAGACATCGGATTCCAAGGGGATGACCCCAAGACTGACTTCAGAGGAATGGGCCTGCTGGGCCTGATCAACCTCGTGTGAGTACTAGCGCCTCCTGTTTGATGGAGTGCCTATCGCTAAAGGTGATGCACTTGATCGCAACTTCAAAGAAAATGAACACAAATATCAATAGATGTTATACGTGTGTGAAAAAGTAAGAACTCCTTTTCTCATTAGGAGCTTATATTGCTCTATTAAGCAGGAATGACTTCTGAGAGTAATTATGAATAATTATCTGCCAGTCTCTGACATCAGCTTGCTGAGATTTTTTGATCACTCTTCCATGGAAATTTCCTTTCATTCAGTGTCTAAATGCTTGAGGGGTTTTCTTGCATGTTCTGCCAGTTTCAAAGGCCCTCCTCCCACAACATTTTAGGGGAATTAAATTTGTTTTGTTTTTTTCTAGGTCATCCCATAATGCTCCGTTTCTTTTTGAGCCATTATTTGGTGGATTTGCTCATTTACTTAGATTCATGATACTTTTGAAAGGCTCACTTCTGGTTCAACCTCATCTTTTAGCCTTACAGTATCTTTTAAGATCTGTCATTGTTCAAAAACTGCAACCTGCCCACTTCCTGAGACTGCAAAGCCCCAAAGCCCCAACCCATAACAGTTCCACCAAACCTCATAGTTTCTATGCTCTTTTCCTGAGAAGAAGTCATTGGTCTGCACAAAAAGTGTTAGCTGTTATGTTGCCCTAACCATGCGAACTTTGGTCCGTGTGTCCATAACACACTAAGAGGCCTGGTCTTTGCCTCTGTATTAACTGGCAAACTGTAATCAGTTTTTTTTTTTTTTCTTTAATTGGACACTAAAAAGGGTTTCTTTTCCTGTAACGTCCGCCGTGCAGGTGTGACTGATTGATGCACTTTGACACACACCAACTAGTTCAAACTATAGTTGCAGGTCCTGTAATGAAATTTGGGGATTCTTAGAAACTTATTTTTGCATCAGTTTGCTCTTTGGGCTGAATTTGCAGAATTTCTATATTGCATGGGCTGTGTGTCTAATAATTAAACCAGACCCATGTACAAGGGGCAACAACAGTTCTTACATCACCACTAATATCATATTCCACTCAAGTTTTAATATGGAATATTTTTAATTACACTCTCAATTGACATGTATTACTAAAAGGATTTTTTTTAAACAAAAGTTAAAAATAAATAAATAATGAAACCAAGACAAACCAAAACGGGACTGTCGGTAACTCTCAACTCAGCTAATAATTAAACGCCACAGAAAGCAACTAAAGACAAACGTCGTGCTGGTGGAGTAGAGGTGGCCGCTTCGCCTCCTCTGGCTTCACGCGCATGCATGTGAGCATCCGCAGCCAGTCAGCTGTAGGAAGATTTCAAAGAAAGAGAGCGAAAGTTAATCAGGATTATGAAAAGAAACTGTCAGAAGGCAAACGTGTCAGTGCACTGAGGTGCTCATAACACCTCCACCTCTAAGTGTTGAATAATGTGCAAGCATAAGCAGTATTCAACACCTCAAAGAGAGCACGACGGTGTGTCAGACACGCTTGACTTTGAGGTTGAAGGACTGTAAAAACAACATCCAACACATCAGTCTCTGGTTTGACTTACTCCTTCGATTGATGATGACAAGAGGCGACAAAATAACAAATGAAATGTCATATTTTATTAAAGCAGGACCAGTCACACAGATGAATTATTTTATCTAATCAACCGAAGTTTATAAGATGTGATCTCAACATTTTTTTTACTAATGAAGACTTAAAATGTTTCAAGTTATTTCTAAGGAGTTCATGTTTTTTTTTTAATTAAAGAGAGACAATAATCAAATTGATGTGTTTGCAGTTTTTTCAGTGAAAACTACACAACAGAGGCTCGTCAGGTGTTGTCTCATGCAAATCATCCTAAACTAGGGTAAGAGACTTTCAATTAAAATAATTTCCACTGGCATTTGTGTCATATGATGTAGACTTCATTCATTTTTTATAAGCTGTGAAAGATGGGACATATTATGTGAACACCCATAGCAGGTGGTGTCCATTGAAGTGTCCGCTCAATAACTCAAGAACCGTGTGGGCTACACTTGGCAAACTTCATGGGTAGATAACTTATGGCCAAAGCAAGGTTGGGATTGTATATGGGGTCACTGGATAAGGATTAAGGTCACTGTTACTTAAAATAGAAAAATGGTGTCCAATCAATAACTGGGTGGCAACAAACAGGGTTAATACAGTTACCCGTATGCACAGTATGACCTCATTTCTAGGGTTCACTCTGTAGTCATTGTGGGCTGTGCTTGTTGTTTAGGTATTCGTATGCCATAGTTGGGATTAACTTGACAGAGATGGCCTACAGCCTGCTAAAGAGTGGTGCTTTGAAACCACATTTCTACAATACAGTCCAGGGAACACCTGAGCTCCAGCACTTTCATCAGCTGTACTGTGAGTAGTCAAGACACTTTTTTTTTTTTCTTCTATCCCTCTGATTATACACTCACCAGTGGCTTTGTTAGATACATGTTGCTAGTCCTGGTTTGGACCCTCGTTTGCCTTCAGAATTGCCGTAATTCTTTGTGGCCTAGATTTCACAAGGTGCTAAAAACTTTTCTCAGAGATTTTGTCCCATATTTGAAATTATATCATCTTGGAGTTGCTGCACAGTTGATCCATGATACAAATCTGCCATTCTACAAAATCTCAAAGGTGCTCTATGGGATTGAGAGCTGGTGACTGTTTGAGAAACCAGTTTGAGATGATTTGAGCTTTGTGATATGTTATCCTGCTGCACAGCCATCAGAAGATGGGTACGCTGTGGTCATAACGAGATGGATGTGTTCAGCAACAGTAGTTTGGTAGGCTGTGGCATTTAAGCAATAATCAGTGTGCTGAGAAAATATTACACACACCATTACACCACCAGCAGCCTGAATTATTGATACAAGGCAGGCTTTCATGTTGATTAGGCCAAAATTCTAGACCTACTTAACCAAATGTTGCATCAGAAATCGAGACTCATCTCACCATTTTTCCGATCTCCTGTTGCCCAATATTGGTGAGCCTGTGTGAATTGTAGCCTCAATTTCCTATTCTTAGCTGGAGCACTTGGTATGCTCTTCAGCTACTGTAGCTGATCTGCTTCAAGGTTCAATGTGCTGTGTTGAGTGATACTCTTCTGCATACTAAATGTTACTGCCATGTAATTAACTGTGTAGATATTTGCATTTAAAAAGCAGTTGAACAGGTGTATCTAAGGCAGTGGTTGGTGAATGTATACACACAAAAATTGTTGTTTTTTTTTTTTCATAAAACTTTCAAAAATGTGTGTTTCCTTCTTCCAGGTTACCTGGCATATGAATTTGATAAGTTCTGGGTGGCAGAAGAACCAGAGAGCATCATGCAGTTCAACCAATACAGAGAGAAATTTCATAACATTGTTAGGACACATCTACAGGATCCCAGTGTGTGTCTCACTTTGACCGTCAACTCCAAAAACTAAAAAAATAATACTAATTTCATGAGCATCCTCAGTATGATAGAATGGGTAGAAGGAAGCAGGAAAGTTTCTCATGAGCATAGCTGACTGAAGCTGGTCAGCAGCTCCAAACAAGATCCAAACAAATAAAGTCTCTTCTGTTTGGTTTTCTGGTTCATTCGTAATGCACTTATCATTGTTATAATGATATTATTGTTTGTCAAACTGAGCACAAATCGAACACCCAATACCTCAAAAATGACCATTCCAGAAGCTTGTCATTCATAAAGAGGACTGTAGTGACAGTAATGGAGCTATCGTTTTGTGAGGCTTTAAGCACTTTGAATGAGCATGCAGCCAAATTGTTCTATTTACAGACAGAAAGGACAATAGTCCTGCTCAGGAATTTGACGTTTACGTTAAGAGAAAATGGCTAAAAATTAAAGTAAGGAATGATTTCCACTTTATTTTTCCCTTGTGGTGCTGTCATCTTAAGTCTTGCATGGTTTAACATGTCCCCACTGATGTCATTAATTTCATGTGTTGTAAAATATACTGTTAGTGATGTGGAGCTCTAAATGTTAATAAGCCCCTGTTTTCATAACATTGTTGTCACAATGTTGTCAGACTGATACTGAATTTTAATTTTATGACCTAATCTTTTAATGCTGTGGTTTACATTTGAGGAACGGATGTAACGACTCACACGTCTCACTTCCAAGGTAGTAAACTGTTTTGAAAAGTGCTTTGTGTCCTTGTTGTTAATAGGTGGAAAAACAACCAAAGCTGAGTCTGTAAAACAAGCCTGGTGTATATATAACATGTTGTGGGTTTTTTTTACACTTTATTATGAGTACCATTCATTCTGTGTGAAGGCTCACTGGTTTAAGATGGCTGGCATATAAAATTGGCAGATTTAGATACACAGGGCTCAGTGCAAACTCGGCATGTTTGTGTAATATTCCCTTCCATAACATCTGGAATAGGCTCATCGTGGCAAATTATAAATATAAACTGTGAAGTGTGCATCTCTTCATACACATAGAGTCAATATTATTTCAGGAGGCAATCCTTTTTGAACAAAGGATTTCCTCCTTTGACACCACTGGATCAGGGATTTGTTGAATAAGGCTAAAAAAAAAAAGAAATTGTTACTAGGGTTTCCTCATTCAGGTTCCAATCCAGTGGTGATTCTGGCTTTACAGTCAAACTTTGACTGAGGAATCTCAATTTATCACTTCAGTCCTCCGCTTTGTGACCATCATGGCTCTTTTGATTTGTTCAAAGGAGACGAACATCACAATATTCCACGATCCCAGCCTCAGAAACGACGGCACAAATCTACAAATCAAAATAAAAAAAAAAGGGAAAAGTGAAGAGCCAAAGCTTAAGTTTCGTAAGAGTTTGTTGCTGCAGGCACAGATGAAGAGGCTTACCCTTTGTAGAATGCTGTTGGCCCCTCTTTAGTTAACATGGTCCATGCACAGTTGATGGCACTCTTGTACTGGCCTGGTGGTGAGTTCATGTATCTCGTTTTTACCACGTCTACCGGGGAGGCGATCACTGTGGTAACGAAGCCGGCGCCAAACGCAGACACAAAGTGGCAAGGCAGATTATCTGAGGGCGGAGTCGGGAAAGATCTGGGTGAATGGCAATAATAAGAGGGTCTTTGTTCTCAGCTGTGCAGTATAGAAAAACATGCCCATAGATTGTATAATCCTATGAATGGGGCAATATAAATGATTGAGATATGTACTAATTTATTACCATTGTACTCAGTGCACCGTGAAGAGAAAATACATTGTGTCCTGTACTGTAGTAGCCTGTTGTGCTGTTATCAGTTAAAGAGATGAGAGGGTGTGTGGATTTCTGCCCAATCAGCTGTCTGTCAGAGACTCCAGCATGTGTGTAGGGAGATTGTGTAGCTCAGACAAACACACATGAGCTGACCTTACCTGACATCAGCTTGTGTCTAAGGATGGCCTCCTTTATCAGGTCGTATGTAACCAACTCTGTGCAGTTTACCAGTGCATTTCTTGTGATGTTGGGTAACGTTCCTGAAGGAAACAGATAATTTGATCATTATTGATAGAGGATTTCCTGTGTCGTCTTTTTATAATGTGCAAGAATCAAGAGGGGTACCTTTCCAGAGTCCACGCAGACCCTCGTGTTGGAAAATGTGTCTGTAAGCCTGCATGGTGCCGTTGTAGCGACGAGCCACTCCATCCAGATTCATCTGGGCTTGGAATCGAACCTTGACCACGTCGGTGGGTTGTGCAAACGACACTGCCATGGCGCCTGTTGTGCAGCCAGCCAGGATACGTACCACTACTCCAGGGTCTAAAGAGGGGGAGAGACTCAATTATTGCATTTGATTACAGGTTTGAGAACATTTAATTTAGCATCCCTTTTAACAAGGAAGATAAACAGATTCAACTACCCAGACTGCCGAGTTCAAACACTTTCCCTAAATCTCTTATCACACTGTTCTTTTTTTTTTTTTTTTTTTTTTTTTTTAAAAAATTTAATTTTC
>VUQJ01011663.1:24939-37261 GCA_015108635.1 Andinoacara biseriatus
AAGATTAAGCCCTTACCACGTTGCGTTTAGTTGTATCCTCAATAGTTTGGATGACCCTCAGTCTCTGTTTGAAACGCATCTGTTCAATCACATCTGCGCGAATCGAGCCAAATTTCTGATAGATAAGAAAAGTAACAAGTGTAGGTCAGCTCCGCTGAGGGAAAACTATGTAAAGATTACCGGACATAACTATGTGATGGGGACGAGACAGATGGGCATAGCAGTGACATTTAAATAAATTCAAGTTAAAAAAATAAAAACTGAAAAACAGTACTCTGAGTCTTGCTCTTAAAAAAGCCAAAAAAAAGCCAAAACAAAACATAAATAAAACAAATGGATGATATATTAGCAGGTAAAAGTCCAAACAAATCACATAAAAATTCTAATTTCATATATTCAGAGTGCATTTAAGGAACCAAGCCAAATTCAGTGGGACACGGGTTTAGAAACATGCTCCACAGTCCAGGTTTGATACCTCGTAGGAGCTGCGGACCAGTTTGAAGATGTCCACCTCTGGATGTGGTTCTCCATTATCTGTGAGTAAAGAGTGCAAGTGAGGGATGGGAGGGAGGGTGCTGTCCTTATTGGTCACACTGTCCAGATACCTGGATTATTTGAAAAAAAAAAAAAAATCAATTAAAAAATGCCATAAAGTACCAAAATGATCAACATGTCAATCAGCCATGATTTACAGAGAATACAACCAAGATTGAAGGCTGATAAGGGAAGAGTTTCGTCTTTTCTTACCTCCCCAGTACGGTCATGGCCTCCCCGTCATCCTTACAGCCCAGCAGCTGATGGATGTTGGCATGCAGCACAGAGAGCGCCAACTGAAAGATGACTTTGATCCCGTCATAGAAGAAACAGTCCACCACCACCACGGCGCTTTCGAACGGCATTACAGACAGGAAAAGGGTGAGGAACCAGGAGAGCGAAATAGTGGAAATGACACCGAGGTCCTGCATGCAATCATACAGCTGAGGAATGTACTCGCGGGCCAGCTCCTCAAACACACCCTGATCGACGAGGGCTCCTGTGCAAGAAGATAATGTTAAATAAACAGAAAACACAAGTTAAATAGATACAATGCAACATGCATATACTGACCTACAACCCTGGTATTGTAGTAGTCAGGCAGCATCCTCTCACAGAGTGCCACAAGCAGCCAAAAAGCTTCCTCTTCTTTGGCATAAAGCAGCAACACCGATGTCACAATATTCATGGCCTGTGGAATTGAGGCAGAGAAGAAAAAAACAAGAAAGAAATCAAGTACTGTCAAGGAATGCTGATTTTTCTGCCACTCAATGTGGAAATAAAAAGACGCATGCGAGCACCTGACAGTATCCGATGTTGGGATTTCTGAAGGCGTAGGCTGTGAGGACCCTGCGCAGGGCAGCAATGCCCATCTCATTCTGGAAGGCGGGGTGCTCGGGCAAAGAGCGGTGCAGGTCCCGCTCAATCTCCTCTGTTGCCAGGTTGTATTTGCCCATCGATTTCTCCACCAGGTCTTCATAATATCCAGGGTGAGTGGTCATCTCGTTGATCGCCCCTGCAAAAGACAAATGTGAGACTTAATGGTCGGAAGCAAAAGCAAAACACAAAATCTGTGCCAGGATTCATTGTGATTCATTGATCGCTTACAGAAAGGTTTCCCATACTTAAATAATATAATATATTATATTTAAGTATGTGAAGACATCTATATTTCTCTATTTTTTGTACTGTATTTTGAACCCTTTGTCTTTGTTTTTTATTAAATGATGACTAAACAGGATATGTTAATGGTAAATGTGCAGGCAAGATTAACAAACACACAAAGAAAGACCAAAAATCAATATTTGTTTCTGTGACTCACAGTTTTCTCAGGCTGCCATAACTCTGCATTATTGCTTGTCTAGATACAGCCAGCAAACTTTGAGATGCCTCAGCAAATTTGTTTGTCGGCACTCACTTTAAGCCATTTCAAATTTGTGTAACCTAACACTATAAAGCAATAAAACTATTATGGCACATTGTGTGCATCAATGTACACGACTGTCAGCAGCCGCCCATCACCGGCTCCCGAACAGCCGCTTTACAAACCGTGCTGTTACTCCAACATCCTCCAAAATTAGCATCTCTCTATAAACCAGGGCAGCCCTGATATTAAACTTGATTTGAGTAAATGAATTTAAAAAAAAATCTAACACAAATTATTCTTATTTGGCATGCACATACTGTAGCTTAGAGACCCATTTGGAGGTTTACAATTGGTCTCCAAGTCATCTGAATAAATTTGCAGCACAATTACACACATCACAGTCCTCAAGGGCTCGTAATGCGTCTGTGCCCATACTTCATTAAACGTGCTTATTGGAATTTGCCCCAGAAACAGAAGCTTGCTAAACTGGTTTTTAACCATTTCTTCTAAAAGGCGACACACTTTGGCAGCAGCTGAATGATTCAGTAGATCATGGTGAATTACTGTCTTGGGGAAGATCGCTGTGAGGAAAACTCATTTCAGGAGTAACAAGTAGGTCACGGGGGAGAGGAGGAGGAGCTGGTGCTTGTGACCTGCCTCAGAGCAGGTGAGGATGAGCACAAACACGCAGCTGTACTTGTAAACAGGAAAGTCTGGAGCAAGTGCATACCTGACCTAACATGTCTTAACAGTGACGTATAGTGTTGCCTTCAAGCACAACATTCAACCACTAAAACTAATTTTTGTGTTCAAGAATGTACGCAAAATAACTGTAATTTGTAATAATGAATTTTTCTGAAAATAGCTATATACACATTACCAGAAGTTTCAGTTGTAACTTAAGTCACTAACATCGGCCCACAAACACGTTTGGCATGTGGTACATTCATACTTGAGGTTCAGTATAAAAACTGTCCAGATCCTTAAGAAACTGTATTCTGTAAAATAATTTTCATTATCAAAATGATGACCATATGTTTGAAGTCCACTGAAAATCTGAGTTGGTAGGAAAACTCAGTCTGACGTTATTATCTTGGCTATTTGTCATCAGTATTAATCACACCTGCATGACATCATGAATCATGTGATGTTATGCTCAAGTGAGCACTTAGTAAGCAGGGCATGGCCTCTCCGGTCTAGTGCACAATTTAACCATTTGTTGTTTGCACTAAAGCTCGACTGATATCAGCAATTTGCTTATATATTGTATCAGTAGTCATGATGGCCAATAAATTAAAAATTAAAAAGTTAAAAGAACAGATGGAAGAAACACCCTTCAAGTACGTTTTAAGTGTTGATGTTGCATAGTTTATCCACCAGAGGGCACTCTTCAACTTCCCTCTTGGCAACATGTTTGGAAAGTCACAATGACTTGTGACAAAGAAGCAAGATTATTTTTAAACTGCATTGTCATTTTTATCTGAGCCCTTATATAACAAATGTTTTATGTATTTGTTTATCTAAAAGAAAGAAAAAATAAAAAGTATTGTCTGATATGTCAAATTTGTAAAATGCCAAATACCGGTATCGTTCGGGGTCTAATTTGAGCCCCTCTGAACATTTTCTCACCCGAGAAAAGCAGCCAGAGCTCTCCTCTCATGCACTCAGGAATCCCTTTGAGAACGAGCTCCTTCGTCTTCTCTGTGCGGTACATACACACTCCCTGTCCAAACTCAGTGAAGTGGTTCTTCCATGCCTGCTCCTTCAGGAACTCCTTCGCCTGGTTGGGAAAGCATCAAATATTTACATGCTGTTTAATTTACATGCAGCGCAATAGTGTAGAAATGCCAATTATGGAAAATCAAGCAAAGAAAAAAAATACGTTAAAAAAATGGAAACACTTCACTTAAGTCTAGTACAGTATGAGTTATTTGATAAGATCAAGTTTTCACTGTCTTAGTTCATCTCACCAGTTTAGGATTAAACTCTTCGGGGGAATTGCGGCGATACATGGTCATGAGGGCCTGTGTGGCTGTGGGCACGCTGCTGTCATTCAGGTTAAATTTACGCTCGCCTTCTGAACCCAAACTGTGCTGAGGACTGCTGGAGAGCAGGGATCCATGCTGGGAGTAAACCTGGAGATAGATCATGTTCGGGTTTCGGAGCTTTTACCTGGGCAATGCCACTGTTTTTGTCTAAAGTCAGAGTAAACTAGGCACTGGAAGCAAAGTCTCCTAATGAAAATACCTACCTCATCATCTGAACTGTTTTGGCTGCCAGTGAGTTCTTTTTCCAGGTAAATCTTGGAGGTGGTTTGCTGCAGGAAGTCGGACAGCCTCTGCACCAGGAAGTCTCGGTCTTTCAGGTTGGCAAACAGGAAGGTCATGCGATTCTTGGTACTGATGGAGAGCGGACTGGGCAGCACACTGGAGCTATCTGCCTTCTCCACGATGGTCACCTGCAGGACAATGGGAAAAATTGTTTGAGATAAGTAAAGACCAAGTGTAGACAAAATGTGTTTGAAATTTGAATGAATGGCCTCAAAATCCATTTTAATTACTGCTGGACAAACCTAACTAGACTAAATGACCAATTGGATCCAGATAAAGTCACGCATTACCTACAAGATCCTTCTTCTCACTTATAATTCCCTCAGTGTCCTGGCCCCTCAGTATTTGTCCGACCTCCTTCACAAAGGTATCATAGGTTTTGTAGTCAACCAGGTCTGAATCAAAGTCCACTTGCACGATGAGATGTATTCAGAATGAGAAAGGCTCACGGACCGGATTAGGCCTGGATCCAATTCAGGTCCAGTCATTCCCATTTTATCCCATCCAGCTCTATAATGGATCAGTTCATAGCGGCTTATTTTTTTCCTGACATGGGCTTTAAAATCCTTCCAAAACTGCACCAAAATATCTAAAATCTAGCTGACCAACATGTAGGCAGCTCTATGAAAGCTGAAACATTTCTTGCAACATGTTGCCCATTACTGATAAAAAAACATTTTTTCAGTTGAATGTGAATCTGTTACTTAACTCTGAGTATTAACAGTAAAACGTCTCTGCTGTGGCTGTAAGAAAGCCATCATCGCTCAGCGAAAGCTGATATCTGACACAATTAGAACTTGTTACACATTGAAGTACAGTGTTACAGCCCATCAGCAGATTAAATGTACACAGAATAATTAATTGGAAAAAAAAACTGTTGCAAAACTAGTTTAACTGAGAACTGACATGAGAGCAGAGCTGCCTGGAGGGTAACTGATATCACAGGTCCATAAGTAAACTGTGTCTGATCTGTTTCTCCATATTTTTAGCTTCTGCTTCTGTCACCTGTCAGGTTACAGATGGATAATTAGATTTAAATATCAAATATAAAATTAGCATTCCAGCTTCATCTTATGAAAATTCAAATTGGGCAAAAGACGACCATAGAAAGTATAAAAAATTAGATATTTTATTCTGTCTGTGTTGATAGAGAGACCCAAGTGGTTGAAATGACTCTTTTCCCCTTCTCTATTTTTAAGATTAGGCTTACAACTTTCCTTTTTGATCAAGTTTATAGTTACGGCTGGATGAAGTGACCCTAAACCTTCTGTTAGTTACACGGCAATACGCCAAGGCTGCTGGGGGGCTTCCCATGATGCACTGAGTGTTTCTTCTTTATTCACCTCGTTTCACTCGCTATGTGTTTATACACCACTCTGCATTTAATCAGTTAATTAATCTCTGGTTCTCTTCAACAACATCCTCACCCTTCACCCTCAACTGGTCACAGCAGATAGCTGCCCCTCTGCTGGAGATTTCCTCCTGTTAAAAGGGAGTTTTTCCTTCCCACTGTCACCAAGTGCTTGCTCATTGGGGGTCATTTGATGGTTGGGATAGTCTATGTATTACTGTAGGGTCTTTAGCTTACAATATCAGGCACCTTGAGGCGTCTGTTATTGTGATTTGGTGCTATATAAATAAAATTGCATTGAACTGAATTGCATTAAACTGTATGTGTGAGGAGCAGACCATCAGGACAACTGGAGAAAGAAATCTGGGTCTGGTGTTTCCTCAAAAACCCTCCCATCCTCAGTCCGAGTCCTGCATCTGATTTGTTCCCCTTAGCACAACCAACACCACACTGTCCACCCATCCACTCAGACCAAAACCATTGACAATGCCGAATGCCACACTTCACAGGTATCTTTTTCTTCATTTGATGTTGATGTCATGTTTTTCCAGGTATTGGCCTTCATTCTGCATCTCACCTTTTGCCAGGGCTTCTAAGTCAGGTCCTGACACTTGAAACTAGCTAGAACATATTGACGTATTCATACAGAAAATTACAGAACAACACAGTCTAGAGCTCTGTGTAAACAAAATGAATGACTGTGATTCAGCATGACAGCTGCATTTTGCACACAGTGTGTTTAAAGAGCAGATTGGAAGTGACAGCCCCCCCACCCCTTCACCAATATCAGTCACATTCACATGTCTATCTGCTTTACTTGAGCTCCTACTTGTGGGGCTGATTTTCAAAATCTGCTCCTTTTTTTGTTCTTTTTAAGCTGTTAACAAACAGACCACCTCACCTCGCGTAGGGGGATGATGAGGCTACACAGAGACTCTTCCTTGCTAGTGAAGCAGATGTAGTTGGTGGAAACAAACATCTGTCCCAGGATGTGCAGCTTGTTAAAGGGAGTCCACAGGGTGCAGTCTGTGTGTCCGTCTAGTTTTTCATCTTTAGGCAGACGGAAGAGCGCCCGGTAGCGTTCGCTCTTAGCTCTTGCATCCAGATCTCTAAAAGATGCAACAGGCTCATGTAAGGTAACAAATGTGCTTATACATGCAGATACTTAGTAGTTCCAGCAACACATTAATGTTGTAAACGTGCATGCACGAGATTTATTACCGGTGAGTAGAGAAGTGGCAACGCTTTGCATGAGGCCCTACCTCTTGAGTGCCGACACCTTTTTGGGCGACTTCTTCTTGAGCTTGGGCAGCGAGCGGTCCTGTTCAAAGCCTTTGTTGTCGAGCAGTTGCCGCATGGCGATGTTGGCCAGCTGCTCCGCCAGTTTGAAAGTCTCATTGATGTTGAGGAAGACGGAGAACACAAGCTCATTGGTGCGTGTGCTCACCTTGATCACATCAGGCAGAAGAAGGGTGGCGCTCTTCTCCAGCTGGGTGATATCTGCCCAACGCACCACCAGTTTGGCTGACAGTGAAGAAAAGAAGGAGGGAAAAAAAGGACACATTTTTAAAATCAGTGGACTAAAATAGCCCTAAAGATATGGCTTAAGTCTTCTTGTAGGCTACATCTTAGAGGAATGGAAGAAAATATGCAATTTGATACAGAAAGGTATAATGATTTAATGCACAACAGAGTCTCAGATCAATATAATCCTGAAATGACTTATTTAGATCTCCACAGATCAAGGTCCCTTTGATAAAGAAATAAAACGTGTTGAAGATAGTATAGCTGGATAATATCCAACCTTCTTTTCCCAGTAAGTAGGAATAGAAGCAGAGGTGGTTGATGCTGAGGTAGAGCCATCCCTGTCGAGGCACCTTTCCCTTCCAATAGCTGCAGGAATAATAGTTGACCAGCTTCTCCTCATCAGGCATCCCAAACAGTTTGCGAAACTTAGCGCTAGCCTCCTTGAACTTGTCTGTGTCGTCGTCTTCTTTGACATCGTGGTTCTTGTTGTACTCCGCAATGATGCCCTGCAGCATGATAAAGATAGATATCATGACAGGCGAACTGCTTTTTAATGCATATCTCAAACTGAACCAAAACCTCTGATGGCCATTTATGAGTTTTTGCAGACAATCGAAGGATTCAAATTGCTGTTCTTAAAGTAAAAAAAAGAAAAAAGAAAATGCTACAGTGATATCTAAATGTGATCATAATTTCCAAAATGAACACCGTGGTGTATAAAATAAGGCTTCAAACTAACGATTGAGACCATAAACTCAACAGAAAAAATCTTTTTGCAAGTACAGGAGTCGCCCCCTGCTAGCTGTAAGTAACAACTTGAAGTCAAACATCATAATTGCAGTCAGAGTAATTACCTGGACCTTTCCTTTGACAAAGGTTGTAATGTCATTCTCATTCTCAAAGATGGAGAGAGTCTGCAGCAGGTTATGTTCCAGCCATTCCCAGTGCTCTGTGATCTCTTTACGGGAGGTTCCTGTGAAGGTGGGAGGAGACAGGAGTCAATCACAGTTCACAGGAAGAGCATGAAGGTGTAATATATCTAGTGATATAGTGGGCTCTGCTACAAAGCTACACATGCATTTTATGCAAACATTAAACTCTTGAAATGTTAAAAAACAAACAAACATGGAACTGCATTTCAGCTTAAAAGGCATCCCAGCAGAAATTTTCAACCCTTCAGTTAGTAAGACAGGTAAATGTGGACAAAGGTATTGGTGCAAGTAAACAAAACAGACAATTAAATGCACATGCTTTGTTAAACAGTGAAGGATAATATGACAAGTTCAGTCAGAACTGAGCAGTGAGATTAAAACGGATCTTTCTGACCATGGGAGAAATTGATTGCAGTAATGGCCACTACTGTGGACCATTATCCCTCAACACTGCTGCAAAACAGCCCTTTAGTGAGTGCACATTGACTGCATTAGCCATGTCTGCCAGGCTGCTCCACTCGCCTGCTATCTCTGGGAGGAGGAATTAAGAACTGGGAGGGGAGGAGAAGGAGGGGGAGAGGTGAGGGGAGCCAATGCCATTTCAGAGCCAAGCTAGTCCTCTGTAGGCCTCCATTTCAGACAAATGGTTTTCTAACATTTGTATTTGGTAGATAACGACCTAATTAAAGACATGGTTGCACATGTTCAGAACAAAATTAATGTTTGCCAGTGTGCCAATCATGCCCCATCTTCATTAAGTGTGACGCTAACTTGGCTATCACAGCAGCCTGCTTGTCAACTTTCTTTTTGATTAATTTCTATAAATTCCCTGAAGCTTTGATAATTGATCTCTTCACACACACACACACACACACACACGACTAATAATAATACACAGCGTGTTAAGAGATACTGTAGGGCAGCTGTTCATGTGTAAAATACAGCAAAAAGGCCAAAAACTGATAAAACTAAATTTGTACTAGTATGTTTTAATGGTCTGCAACAACACTCAGGTGGGCTGCAGCATTTAATCAATGTTTAGTTGGTATCAAGGGGACCCAAAGTGTGCCAAGTAAATCTCCACTACACCACCAGTCTGAACCGCTGACACAAGGCAGGATGGATCCATGCTATCCTGAAAACTGCTGCTTACTGGATATTTTCTCCTTTTTTTTGGGCCATTCTCTGTAAGCCCTGGAAATGGCTATGTGGGAAAATCCGAGTACTTTGTGAAATACTCAGACCAGTCCATCTGGCACCAGCAACCATGCCACGTTCAAATCACTTGAATCCCCTTGATTCCCCATTCTGATGCTCGGTTTCAACTTCAGCAGGTCATCTTGACCAGCAACTCAGTGCGTGCCTAAATGCACTGAGCTTCTACCACATGATTGGCTAATTAGACATTTTCAGTAATGAGCAGTTGAACACAGGTGTGCCTAACGAAGTGGCTGGTGAGTGTATATAAGAATAACAAGGTTCACTTGGAAAAGACTCTAGTTCTGGATATGTGGGTCCCTAGCAGGCTTTGGGGTTGCTGAAGTGGTGGATACACTTTCGTCTGTGGTGTTCTTGGCCACACGTTTGCTCCAACTTCTGTGTGTTTTGGATTACTGACCAGCACTTTTCCAGGCCTTTAGGAAATTGCAATCAAAGCAATCAACCCAAAGTTAAAATTAATTGTCTCAGAAGTTGTTCAGCCCTGATAAGAAGTGTTTATGCATTTCTTAGCACAAAGCTGGAATAGTTACATACTTAATGGCATAGTATAACATTGGTGTTCTGCTTCTAAAAAGCTTTGCTTCAAATCAAAGTTTGAAGATAGGAGAATAGGCAGATTACACAATTGTGAGGACCTGCTGATCATGTGAATCATAATGAAACTGCATCAAGTGATTGGGTGAAAACCACCAATTCTCGCACCTTAGCCCGTGATCCTTTAAAACCACCAGGGCGTGATGTAACACTTGGCATTAAGCAGCTAACATAGGAGAAGGCAGCATGACAGAACATCATGAGTTATGAAAGCTGCGGGTAGAATTACAGAGGGGCCTATATTAGAGTGGCCCATATGTGCAGCACCTAAACTGGTGCAGAACAACAGAAAGAATTTTCACTGCAAGTCTGCCTCTCTTTTAGGTACTTGTATTTTCTCACAGTTGCGCTGCACATACCATGAGCGATGATCCAGTAAACTAAAGAGTCGGGAGTCTGGTAGAGGATCCTGTACGGGGCCATCCGAGCGCTCGAGTCCAGAACAACATCCAAGGTCCCAACAAGCAAACCTGCAAGAGCCCAGAAAACTTTTATTACAGAAAGAAAGAAAAAAATGCAGAAATGTAACTTTTGGCATCAGGCAATTTACTAATTATAAAGAAAAAAAACCCTTCCTGACTTATGGCACATGTGAACTTATTATATTTGTTCAGCTGCAACACAAAAGTCCTAAAGTGCTAAAAAAAAAAATGACAACCATGAGAAGCTATACACAAATTACACACATTTACATTTGTTATACCATGCTGTTATTCTGTTATGCTTAAGCGAAGGGGAAAACCGTGAAGTCTTGTGGTGTGAAACATCCTGTGGCTAAAAACATTTCTACTCTGCATTAAATGCTTTCACTTGTTCAACCTTTTACTCACCGGTGATCTTTGTGTGGCTCTCTGGTTTTGACAATTATGATTATGCCTGGTGAGAAATGACAGCATATAGCCACATTTTCTATATGAGTCATTCTACATAAAATATTCATGAACTAATGGCCGTACCGGTGGTTAATAAATTAGTTAATAATTTATAAATTAGTTATAGCCCATTAGTATGACCCCATCTGGTTTACCAGGTTGTACAAAACAACTGACCAGCAGGACATTTATGCTTCCCTAAATGAGCTTTTTGAGCTTTGAGCGCTCTTCACAGAGGCAGACCTTTTAAACAGAGGACACAATAGGACGTGGGGTGTAAAAACAGTCATGTGCCTTTTTCTGGAGGAGCATAGTAAAAGAATACTGGTGATTTCATCCGAATCTACTCTGTGTGAGTCTACTTGCTTTATTTAACCATAAGTTTGGGAAGAGGACCAAACCAAAAACTAAAAAAAAGGTAAGATATTCTGGTCCCTGCTGCTTTGTTTTTGACTATTCTTTTATTAACCTGGCTTTCTGGGAGACAGGTGGTTGTCTACTAATCCGCTGTTCTTATTTCTAGGTTGGACTATTGTAATTCGTTAGCATCAGGATGTCTGAAAACCCTTCAGCTGTTCCAAAATGATGCAGCTAGAGTCCCAACAGGGACTCTTAGCTTCTCTTCCCTGCTTCCCTCTTGGATCCAGAGAATAATTTTAAATTCTCCTCCTCACATTAAAAACTCCTGAATGATCAGGCCCCACTAGAACTTGAATACTTTCCCTTTTGATAAAGCTTATATTTCATTTCTTTAGTTTTGCTGCTATAGTCTCAGGCTGCTGGGGAACTTCCCATGATGCACCAAGCACTTGTCATCTTCTCCCTTCACCTACTCATGCATTTATATGCCATTACTGTGCACTTCCCTGTACTTTTTGATTTTTCTCCCCCATGTTCGTCATTTGTTGTCTCTCTGTGCTGTTTTTTCTTCTACAGCCACCCCCTCAACCCATGATGGAGACATCCGGCCTCCCTGATCCTGGCTCTGCCAGAGGTACCCCACAGCATCACAAAGCGCTCACTCATAGGGGGTCCTTGGGTTTCTATCTGTTCTAGGGTCTTTACATTAAAATCTAAAGGGTCTTGAGATGTCTCTTGTTGTGGTTTTGCATTATATTAAAAAGGGAAAAAAAAATCAAGTGCTGTGAGAGACGGGTTATTTTTATTCTGCGGCTCATCAGGGCAAACACAGTATGAGTCAGAGAACGTGAGAGGGAGGAGGGAGACGAGACAAACGAAGGAAGCTGAAGTGCATTTTCATGGGGGAAAAGAAGTCTGTGGAAAGAGAAAAAAATAAAAGAAGTACATCTGCATGGCTCAGACTCACTGACCCCTCTGCTTTCTAATCTCTGTGTTCATGTAAATTCCTCCCTGCCTTCCTTTTTACAGTCCTCATCAGCTGCTCTCACTATTCAAACAGGTCAGGAAGCCTCAAACAGCTGGTTGACAGACATCACCAAAAACTGACTGATCTGTACTTATTTACACTTCAGTGGTGAGTGCTGTACCAAATGCTACTGGTCACACTTCATAACTAACACCTGAGAACTCGTGTGCAGACAAAAAAAAAAAAAAAAAAAAAAAAAAAAAAAAAA
>VUQJ01011663.1:49512-59791 GCA_015108635.1 Andinoacara biseriatus
ATAAGTAGTACTGAAAGTAGCTTTACATAAAGATACATCTGTGACATGGTTATGAATAATTTAATCGCTAATGTTTAAACTTTTATTTGTGAAGATATTTATGAAGTCATTACCAGATAAAGTGAAAGGAATACTCGTCTCTACAGAGCTCTGACTCTTTGTCAGCCTGGCTCCAGTGCTGAAAAGAAACCTGGGGCTTCAATAGTACGATGTCCTAGCTTTACGGAGGGCTTTTTTTTTTTTTTTATAGAGCAACAAACTCTTATTCCAGACTAAATGAAGATCTTCTAAATCAGTAAGATGCCATTTTCTCTCCAGCTTATGGGTCATCTGTTTTAAGCTGCGCGTTTGTGAGTTATACCAGGATGTCAGGCACTTCTCATTTGAGTCTTTCTTTTTCAGAGCAGCCACAGTATCCAGAGCCCTGCAAAGTGAGCATGTAAAACTATCGATGAGAAAAGCTAGCTCTGTGGGAGTGGAGTTTAGGTAGCTTCAATTGACAGCCATACTGTACATGTCCATGCCGTAACTCTGCCACGTTTGATAGATGATCTGGTGTGATTGAGCTCACGAGCTGTTTCTCTCATTCCCCATAAATTTCTCTTCCCATCACTCTGGTACAAGCTAATCTTGGTTTCAGAGGTGTTTTTTTCAGGCACAGCTGAATCTGGCCTTCTCGTGTATTTACATTCATGTAGGCATCTCTTGATTGTAGACCTCCTTCAGAGCATTCTTAAATTGGTTAGGTGAGAAGTTGTTTTTCTTAAGCATGGAAATAATTCTGTCTTCACGCACTTTAGTAGTCTTCTGTGGTCTTTCAGGGCTTTCCTGTGTTGATGAGCTGGCCAGATTTTTTTTTTTAATCTGCTTAATCTGTCGTGGAATAATGAGGGGACAGAATGCTGAGTTCCTTTAAAGCCTCTGAAAACAGGAGACTGCGGATAAAAATGTCTGTAATTCCAAAACAGTTAATGTAACACTTTTCTCAAATAAATGCTTAAAGCCTGCGCTTCAATCGCACATTGATCAAATGGCTTGATTTAAAATGTCACTGCCAAAAAAGTTATTGAACTAGCTGTATTTTTACATGTAAGATTTCAGAATTCATTTCACACAATACTCAAAGACTCTGGTTCTACTGATTCATTCTGTCATTATTATATCATTATATCTTGTGATTGTTTTTTTTTTATTTTATTTTTGTTATTGTACATAAAACAGACAGGTTTGAAAAAGTTGAAAAAACCTCATTCAAAGTTATTATAACACACAGTCAAAGACATTCCTACACATGCATCGTGTATGGAACAAGAAAAGGACAGAAACACTCATAATCGTACTTACAATGTTTTCAGATAACAAAATAGCACTGCTGTTATTTCTGCTGGGTAAATAGTTAATATACTGGTACCCTCAACCTCACATCCACAGAGCACAGATAAAAAAAAAAAAATCACAACATTATACAGTAAGCAATAACTGACATAATATCTTCCATATTCATTACTGTAGCCCTCAGTCTTTAAAGCTGTACCTTAAAATAAGGCTTTTATTCAGTTCAGCCTTCCCCATTCACTGGTGTGTTAAAGTGCATTATAGCAATACAGAAAGAGCCACACAGATCCAGAAGAATTAAACTACCAGAAATAAAACAATTGTCATGGTCCTGGTGGCCCAGTGTTTTGAGTTTCTTTTGTGAAGTTCTGTTTTTGGTTTTATTTCTGGTTGTGTTTGTAGTTTAGTATTAGGATTTTAGTTTGCATTTGTTTTCTGTTTAGTTTTCCGTGTTAGTTCTGGTTTCCCTTTGTCCTGGTCTTCCCTGTGTGCCTGTGTGTGTTGTCTCCATGTCTTGGCCCTTCTGTGTTTAGTTTCCCTTCCCGTTATTTCCTTGTGTGGTGTTTAGGCTCCCTCTCTCTTAGCTCTAGTTTAGTTCTCCCTGTCTTTTCCCTTAGTGTCCCTCCCTTGTCTTGTGTCTGTCTTCCTCATGTTGTCTTCCCATGGTCTGTGTTCAGGTGTTTGTGGTATCCCTCCGGTGTCAAGTCTGTGTTATGTTTTGCTCCTTCCTATGTCCTCCTGTTCTATCATTCTTCCTAAATCGGTGTTGGTTCGCATGTCTTAATCCCTTGTCTCATGTCTTGCTTAGCTGGACTTCCCACAGTTTCCCTGTGTGTTGTATTTAGGTTTCTGTTTTGGTCATGTTCAGATTCCCTCTGTGTGTCAGTCTCTCTGTTTTAAGTCTGCATGTATTAAATTGGTTCACTTCCTGTTTTATTTTGACAGTCCTTTGTCCTGCGTGCTTGTATTTAGGTTGCTTCCCCATCTCGTTTGCATAATTATGTTCAGCCGTGTTCACCACCTGTGCTCATCCCTTTATGTATTTAGTGCCTGTGTTTCCCCCGGTCCTTGTTGCATCGTCAGTTAATCAGAGTTTGTTCCTCCTGCCGTCTGCTTCATGTTATGCTTCCAGTGATATCATGTTTATGCTCCACGTTGATGGTTTAAGATTATGCATCTAGTTATGTCAAATTATGTTTATGGATAAAGTTTTATTTTACAAGTCAAATACTTTATATGATTTTTTTGGGGGGTGGGGGGTGGGGCTTTGCAAACAATTACTGGGAAAATTGAGTTTTAATGATATAATTATTTCAATTAATAACTGGAGGTAAGTGCAGAAAGAAACAGACTACAAGCAAGCATACAGCTAAACTAAATAGTCTTTATATTACATGCATGGTCATGTCATGCTGGTCAGTCAGTGCAGTTTACATAATATTTCATTTTTGATTTTTAACATGTGGCTGGTGGAAACCAAAGAAAATGTCTCTTCCATAACTAATTTCTTTTGATCAATGATCAGTGCCCTATCACAAACCAATCAAAGAAGAGGAAAAATACATTCATTTATTTTTCCCCCCAAATTGTCTGCAATTACATATCTCTTTGCAGAAAGCATGTTGGATTGTGTTAAACAATGTTGAAGTTACAATTAGGGAAACCAGTTCTCGAAACGCACAAACTTGTTATTAAAACACTGTAAACAGACAAAACTGACAGATTTTCATTACACAGTTTAAGCTGCTGTAACAAGAAGGCCTTAAACTGTGGAAAACTTTAGCTTTTAAATTTGGCAGCACAGCCAAAGCCCAGCCATGTAGCACTGGAAATAATTGCACTTTGCTTTATTTTGCCACTATACCAACCAAGCAAACAATCACATGGAAGTTTTAGAGACAAGATGACAGAAAAGAAAAAAACATAAAATATAAGAGGGTAAGAACAAGCAATATGAAGAAAACAACAGATATTTTTGGGTATTCCTTTGTATTGTACTGCCTGATTATCAATGTGAGCTCATGTAACATGTGGAGGCTTAAAGGTCCCAGTTAGGTAGGCTGAGACTTAAGCATCTACGTCTATATTTGTTAATCTTCATGTCCTCAACACACAAAAATAATACAGTCAAGCGATTGAATAGTCTGATTGACCTCTTTTATATCAATCTTTATGAAAATGGGCATTTGTGAATTTGTCCAATTAAGTGAGGCAATGTAAAAACTGTCAAACGTCCACCTGCAGGTAGTATATCAGAGCAAAACACTGCAGACACAACCTGAATATTTAAACTTTTTACTTTGTGCACTAGTTTTAATTGAAAGCTATAAACACTGCATTCTAATACAAAATTACAGTGTAAACTTCTTTATAGCAATTGTTTCTAAAACTCAAATGTTTGCACATACACTTAATGACTGACCAAAACAAGAGGGAGTTTGATCCTATGCCTTGCATAACAGAATCGACTGCAGGACCTAATGGAAAAAATGACTTAAGAGAAGACCACCAGTAAAAGTCTGGTGGCTCCAATGACTAAATCATGTCTCCAGGAATGTGAAAGGAACTGGACCCAAATGAGCTCTAAATTCAGCTATTCGTATTATTACATGAGACCCTGTTTAAAAAGCAATTAGTTAGTGACTGACTAAACTATAAATAAAACAATAAAAATTAGAAGATTAATTTCTATGACAAAATGTGACACGCATGTAACAGTCTACTTCAACATTGGAGCCCGTGCTGAGTTAGCTACATTCTTTTTTTCAAAAACAGTCTTTTCAGAGTGGCATTGAATTAGAGATAAGGAAAAATAATTTATGGACAAAAACGCCGATTTAAAAATATTTGACCACTTGGTGGCAGCAGAATCAAGTAAGTGCAGCACAATAAACTTCACCCATCCTTTAGCTCTATTTTTGGTATTTACTTGCTCCTGATAGAATAATAATTCGTCTTGCTTGTTTGGCTCTGGGCAGGTAGTCTAGACTGGGCAGAGATTTTCTGAAAACAAATGATGCTCTGCGAGCAGTGAGAGCAAACCACAGACTGTATATAATGATGGACATAGTCCTGTTTTGAAGCCTCAGGCTGAACGTTTTGGCTGTCACAGTCATAAAGAAGGAAGGAAAGGAGGAAAAGGAAAGGAGCTGACTGAGAACCCAAGGACACTGCACACTCTTTTATCCATCACAAGATAGCCATATCCTAAAACATACCCTTTAACCCAAATCTTTATTGGCTACTTTAATCCTTAATGTATAAAATAAACATCATATTGTATATAGTGAAACTTAAATCTAGAAATTAAGATCATAAACTTATCACAAAAGTTACAGATCAAGAAAGAAGCAGGGTTCATTTTCTCATAGATTTCTAAACAGTCAGACCTTTTCTTTGCCCCCTGCAGGCTATTAGAGAGAATGCAGGTTTAAGGCACTATCTGCACTTTTCAGAAATTGGGGTCATGTCCATCTTTTATCTACAGATTTTGGTTGAAACTCATTGTAAAGCTTTGAAACACTGAAGAATGTAACAGGTTTCTTATCTGTAGGGTTATCACTATAACAACAAATTTGTTGCTAATATAAAAGAATCAGTATGATGTGCTCATAGGTTTTAAAAAGGTTTAGATGCTTTGAAGTTTTGTCTATTAATGTTTAAGATATCACGTGACTCTTTGTCAGTACTTGTTCAGTTCTTTGACAACAGAAAAAAAATATTTTGATTAAATTCAGAAATTACAGCATGCTGTGTGTGTGCTTCCAGACTGTGGTAGGAGAGCCGTCTCATTAAACACATTTCTTTCCAAATGTCGGCTGTCATGCATCTGATTTCTTTGCATTTTTTTGCAGATCTGTGCTTAAATCCCTTTTGAAAGACATCAATACTGTCTGTCAAAACTAGGCAGTTTAATGTAAACTCACCCGAAGACTGTAAATGTTTCCATGCTGGTAACGGTTCATGCCAGGACAAAAAAAACAAAACAAAAAAAACCCTTGACTGAACCCAAGCCACACCTCCTTAATTACTCAACACAATCCTTTCAGCAGACATAAATCATTGCCCTTATGTTATTTTTCAGGTTGGTAATCATGAAAAGATTTAGTGTAATTCCAGCCTGTCAGCCAAGGCAATTAACCCGTAGGTTTGTATAGGGAAGTGTACATAGTGCCAGAAATTGGTAGTGACAACTGGTGTGGCTACAGTTGTGTTTAGCAGCAGTAAGAACATGATCCCTTACTTCACGTGTTGTGAATAATTAGCAGCAGTTTCAGCAGGGCAGTGGGTGACATCACTTCAAACTGCTTAGGACAAGCTCTGATTGTCAGATGTAAGGACAGAAACATCTTTGTATTTGCTTGTTTTCTCTTTGCAGCAGGAATATTCAGTCGGTAAAGTTGAAGTTTTAAAAACCAAGTTTCACAAAATAGTAACAAAATCAGTTACACTTAGATATTCTGAAATTACAGCACGTGTGCTTTCATGATCCAAATTCTTAATGTCGTGTGACCACAATAAGTTTGAAACTGAAGAACTGCCGGTGGGGAATTCACACCAACTGCTGGAGAATCAGAAGAAAACCACTCAGGTACTCTCTATATGCGCTACGCAGGTTTACGTCACATCAGTACAACTTCTGGATTTGTTGGCAGTGATCTTGTACCATGAAGTCAAACATTCCGCGCACATTTTTCCATTAATTAAAGCTGAAAAACAGTGTGGAGGAGGCCTTGCTGCTCCTTCGGCAGCAGGTTTGGTTTGCCAGACTGAGGCCAAATGAATGTTCTCTGTACAGTGAAGGGCTCAGACATCTCCACAGTTACTGTATGTGTATTTTAAATCTAGGTTTAGGGATGTGAAAAGACTGAATGTACAAAAAGTTGGTCACCACATGGTGAGAGATTTGACTAGCTGTCCTGGCATCATGAAATAAGCAAGCTAAATATCCATAGATGCATGGATGAAACCGTTTTTTAGTCAGTGAAGAAAGAACTAGGTATTTTGTGCTGCCATCGGTTGTATTGCTCATTTTCCCACCTTCAGTCAGGCCACTTATTCGCTGGATAATCTCTGGGGGGTCACCTGATCACCCAAACCTGCTCCCGCCATCCTTGTCCTATGATTTTTGTGCTATTTGTCTCAGCTCTAACTGGCTCTGGACTTGGTGATGTTGCATTCCTGCTCAGTGGACAGGTCTGCTTCAGACATGCCTACCTCCATGCCCAGGATGATGGAAGTGTCTGAATCACTGCTGAGTGGAGGCTGGTGCTCACCTGAGGGATAAGAGAGGCAGTTAATACATTACTTGACAGGTCACTGTGTATGCAGCGGAACCCACTGCCTCTAAAGAGGTGCAATATTGTGAAGTCTTATCATGGCTTAAATCTGTAATAACTGATTTTTTGACCACTTGGAGGCAGCATAAACATACTAACATAGCACTTTTTAATTAATATGGAAAAGCTGATAAAAAGCAGAATGGATCCATGCTTTCATGTTTCTTACACCAAATTCTGACCCTACTATCCAAATTTTGCAGCACAAATCGTGACTCATCAGACCAGTCAATGTTTTTTCAGTCTTCTACTGTCTACTTTTGGTAAGCCTGTGTGAATTATAGTCTCAGTCACCTTTCTTAGCTGACAAGAGTGGCACCCAGTGTGGTCTTCTGCTGCTGAAGCCCATCTGCTTCAAGGTTTGACATGTTGTATGTTCAGAGATGCTCTTCTGCATATGCTGAATGTTATATGTGAGTTGCTGTTGACCTCCTATCAGCTCAAAGCAGTCTGGACATTCTTCTCTCTGACCTCTGGCATCAAGAAGGCATTTTCACCCAGAGAACTGCCGCTCACTAGATATTTTCTCTTTTTTGGCTCATTCTCTATAAACCCTAGAGACAGCTGCGTGGGAAAATACCATGACGCCACATTCTAAATCACTAAAAACACATTTCTTCCTCATTATGTTGCTCGGTTTGACCTTCAGCAGGTTGTTTTGACCATGTCTACATGTCTAAATGCATTGTGTTGCTTCCATGCGTTTGGCTTATTAGATATTTACTTTAATGAACAGAGGAAGTTTGTCAAGTTCCCAAAGAGGTCTGATCAGCCTTCCTAACACCTACGTTAAAAAAACTGTGCAAGCGTACAGAACAGAACTGGTGCTGCTATAAAGGCAAATGGTGCTCACAAATGTTTTATTAATTTTTCTTATACTGAACTGTGGGAAGGCTTTCAATTTACTTTTAGTGCTTTAAACCTTTGCATCAAAGAGCAAAATTTAGCTGATTTAAATGAAAAATCTGAATTTATTCGTCTGCTTTGATAAAACGCTCAGGTGTGTAGTGTTAATTAAAGAGAGCTATTGATTCCTGTTGTCTTTCCTGCAGTTTGTTCTAGACATGAAGCTACAACTTCACTGTTGTCGTTTACCAAACAAAAATGCTAAAGCTAAGCATGTGAGCATGATATTAATACATAAGTCCTAAAGTCCAGAAAATAGGGTCTTTTTAAATGACTGACTGGAAAGACTGATAGTTACAATACTAATTATAACAGCATTCATTACTCAGGGTAAAGTGCAACACAATCTGCACTTCATCACTGCCAAACCCGCTACAGCAGAAATCCTGGCAGATCCACTTGTTTATCTCGTGCTAACGGCCTGTGAGAGGTATCGTCTGTTTGCTCATTGGTGCACCGGTTGCAACATCCAATATATCGCGTCTAATTTACATTCTCTTTACACTCGAGTGAGATCTGTGCCTCTGGCAAACTGATCTACTACCTGTCAAGAAACTTGTCATGCACGGGTACATATGAGTCTTTTCTCATAAACTTAAATCAACAGGTTTATGATACTACATGTTGCATCATGTAGGAAAAAATTCTGAAACACTAATTACTTTTAATATCATATAAAGAAAAAATAACAAAATGCCTTCTTTGTTTATTCCTTCTTTTAAGAGCATGTCGCTAAAAAAACAAAACAAAAACGAACTTCAAACTCTCCGCTCCCTGTGCTGGCAAAATGTGAAACGCTTTGGCTTCTGAGGTGATGTTTAGAAAACCACATAAGAGCTTTTTCATAAACTTGCACCCATAAACACACCCTGCAAAGTGCTAATAGCTTGCAGTTATTACGTCGGTAAGACTGCAGTCCTGAGGCCATTACATGAGTTGCAGAAACATAAGGCTTGTGACTTTTGAGTTTTTCTCTTGTATTTTGCAGCTGGAGAACTGGGAAACACTGACCATGTGGCTGCTGACCTGCTTTGTACTTCGCTTTAAAACAGTCAAACCTGTGCTGAAAAAATGTCACAAGGGACCAGCTGCTGGAAAATAAATTTGTCTTAATTGTGGCAAAGAAAGTGTGAATTAACTAGCAATTAATTTTCCCAGCTTTCCAGTTTACAATATCTGTGCATGGAAGAATTTTCCAAAAAGAATTTCAAATTCACATGACCATAGAACAGTTTCTACTTTGTCTCAGTCCATTGTAAATGAGCTTTGGCTTCGTCTGTGCATGATAAAACTTTAACCTGCATTTGTGGAAGGCTCAGTGAACTGTGTTCACAGACAGCGATTTCTGGAAGTGTTACTAAGCCTGTGCCTGAATCACGTGTTTTTAATGCAGTGCAGCCTGAGGGCTCAAAGATCACAGGCTTCCAATATTGATTTGGGGTCTTGCACACAGAGATTTCTCCAGATTCTCTGAAGCTTTTGACGATATAGATGACATATTCAAAGTCTTCACAATCCTAACATTGAGGAACTTTATTCTGCCCAGCTTTACTTCTGAGGAACTCTGCCTCTCTAAGATGCTCTTTTTAAAAAAAAAAAACAATCATGCTATTTACCTGTTGCCAGGTAACCCAATTAGTTGCAAAATGTTCCTTTAACTCCTCCAACTTTTTTGAGACATGTTGCTGTCAAATTCAAAATGAGCTAATATTTTTCTAAAAATGGTACATTTTTTTTCAGTTTAAACATTTCATATGTTGTATTGGTGAATAAAATATGGATTTATGAGAGCTGCCAAATATTGCATTTTACCTGGTGATCAGTTTATTATTTGCACAACAAATAGCTGTACATACTGCTGGCAAAGATATGGCTCTCCCTTCCCTGAAGCGCTGACTCTGTCTCAGGATGGAGCGGCGACAGGTTTGTTCCTCTTCCCGCTTGATCCAACACTACCGAGCTCTCGTTAACTGTGATTTCACTCGCCTCACTAATGGGGTTGGTGGGTGGACCCCCGACAGACATGTCGTAGTCTGGCAGAACCTCATCTGAGCAGTCTGCACTGAACTGGAACATATCAAAGACATTCTAATGTGTACATGTTTCTTCATCACTTTTTTAAGCTTTATTTAAGGGTTGATTTGCATTAGTAGTCAAAATGTTACATTATCACTTTTATTATCATTGTGTGATAAATCAAAAGAACTCACTGGGATTCCTAAGGCTTTGAGGATGTTCATTTTACACATGGGACATGTTCGGTGGTCTTGGAGCCAGGGGTCTACACAGTGCTTATGGAAGAAATGTCTGACCAAACAAGACAGCAGTATGCAAATATATATTTTCAAAACAAACTGCCAATGTGTAAATGATGATGAATACAGTGCATGTGCACAAAATACAAAACATGTAACGTATAAATAAAGATTACCTGCATGGTAATATCCTCACAACATCATTAGGCTTATAACCTTCAATACAAACTGCACAGTTGTCAGAGTCTGACTCTGTTTCCTTAAACAAGACAGAAAATATGAAATCAATAAAAAAAAAAATTTATATATATATGTAATTGACTCACTGTATAGCTAATAATGCTTTATGCTGATGTGAAATATAATGAGCACTACTGAGAACTTCAGTTACCTTGTCTCCCCTCTTAATGGTCCGTAGTTGAAGCTTACTCATGGCTTTTTTGG
>VUQJ01011666.1:5068-19040 GCA_015108635.1 Andinoacara biseriatus
CACTGCTTTATGCTCCCTTGCCTTACATGCTGAGGTCATCAAGTGCCTGTATGTTAATTGCTTTGCCATGGACTTTGTGATTTTCCGAGGGTACAGCCCCCCCTTTAAAATCTCCAGAGACCATGACCAGCACATTTGTCAGGTTTTCTGGCTAGACCCATTCCCTGATTTGGAGCTGGCCTCAACCCACACAACGTATGTAAAAGCTTCCTTTCCTTCGCTGTATTCTCACATCGCTCATTAATGCGGTTTACCATGGTCTTCAAGCCAATCATTAACATAGTCGATTAGTGCAGAGAAGCTAGAACAGGATAGGAGATGCAGAGTATAATGGTTAAATGTCACCAATATTCTCACTGCAGTGTGCGCTCATAATGAGAGCGAGGGGGCTCTGAAAATAGGAGCTATTGCTTGTGATAGGAGTCTCATGCAATGACTCAATGGGCTCTTTGTCTTTGCGCTTGCATACAGGAGCACAGTGACACACATGCACATGCATTCACAGTGCAATACTAACGTTTAGATACGTGTACACGCACACTCATGGTCACATGACAAGCCTTTTATTTTAGTCTTGCGATGAGTGATGGCGTGCACAAACACTGACTCATATAGTCACATACAAAAGGAAAATGATACAGAGTTCAATGCAGTCAGCACACCCACTTGTACACAGAAATATATGACACATATATGCGGGAACTTGAGCCATAACATGGGAGCAGCTTACTAAGAGAAGTCTTTTTTTCTTTTTTACAAATGAGACTGTGGCTTACAGAGCAGTGGGGAAGAGCAGTAAGGTACAGAGAACTGCCACAGAGAGTCTTTTGGAATAGGATTTGTGGTACAACCAGCCAGTATTTGCCGTCACTCCCATGTTTTTAGTGTTTACAGACAGCGCAGTATGTAAGGAAACAGCCTTCTGCGCCTTTGAGACATCATTCATGCCCTGAGAATCCACTACACAGAATGTTTAGAAATGTGATTCGATGTTTCAGGGCACCAATAAAATCAGTGCTTTGAAAAGAGGATTAATGTCAGGTCTGTAGTGAGAGTATGGCCTCACGGTAGGTGACTTAATCAAAAACACCAAGGTAGTTTTAGCACTGGGGACTCCAGTGAGACTCAGAAGCCCTGTCCCAACTGGATTACTGATTTACTGTGTAATACTTTTCATTTTCTTGTACCAAAATTTCACCTTTAGACCAGTTGGCAGAGCTACATAAACAACTTGGTATTGTATCTCATTTTTAACTGCTACCTTCTCTGTGAAGATTAAAAAAAGAGCTAATATGCTGATTTTCCATTTGTAATTTTGAATACATTGATGTTTAATGTCAAGGGACAGGCACAACACAGAACAAGGCTATTTTGGAAACAGGGGTCAGAAAATATTGCTTCAATTGACAGTGAGTGATGCATTTTTTATTCCTAAAACATCTCAATAAAAAGGGAAGGTTAAATTCCTCAGATTCACGGGTCCACCCCTAGGCAAAAATTCACCCATATCACCTGCCATCTTTATTTGTTTTACCTTTCACTTTGAACAAGTTCACATCTGCAGTTCTCAACTCTCCCTGAATGTTGGACAAAGAAAAGCTTAATAGTTGTTTTATCAACTAGATCAAGGGTTTTTAAAAACTGGCCTGCGGGCCAGTGGTAGCTCTTGGTAACATTTTATGTGGTCCATGACCTTGACAGGGAAGATATACTGCTGTATACTTTATAAATTTATACTTCATATTACAGTGCAAAATGAGACCAAGGAATGGTTTCTTTTTAATGTCTACTCTTCTCTCTTACCCACATAGCAGACTAAACCTTCATAAGTGCATGCAAACTTCTGACCACAATTGCAGATGAATGGTAAAGTGAGCTAGGCGTTAGCTTGTTTTTCCTGACTAAGTCTCCGGTTTATATTTGTGGAACAAGGGTATTTATTCCACAAATCAAAGCCAGCAGTCATTGAATTAAAAATTTTACTCTGTTCTTTCAAATGAAATGTGTTCATTGGCTATATACTTTACCAAAATGGTTTTCAGGGTTTTGTATTAGGTTCTTTCTCTGACTGAGCTAGCCACCTTCCCACACACAGAAAATTTGATGGGGTCTAATGGCTTCAAATTTGATATAGCAAGAGTAATTACTGAGTGCTGAGTGCTCAATGAATTGCCAATTATACAGCTGGCTCACCATGTTTAGGTCAGACCAACCACACTCTAAAAGTTCAACAAGTTATTTCAGACCAGCAGAAGGATAGCCTCTTTGGCTCCATGCAACATGACCAGGTTAACATTCTCAAAGGTCTTATATTTACTTCTTACACTTTTTGTAGCATTACAAAAAACAATTCCTGTATAGACAATAGGTTGCTCATACGGGTATTTGCCTACATTTAAAATCTTAAAATTATTTACTGGAATTGTGGCTCAGGTGTACATGGGGCTTGGCTGAAACCCCCAACTCCCTTACTACATCCCAACAACTCTGCATGCTTGTCCAGAGAAATTACTCACACAACAGGACAATCATGCCAAATCCCCTATTCAGCCATGGACAGCCACAGCAGATAAGGCAGACAACAGAGAAAATGGGAAGCCAAAGGAGAAAAGAAGGTAGGTTGCAGTGGATCTAGTATCAAAGGATTCATTTTGTAAGGAATTTATGGAGGTGATTTCCAGGGAGGTAACCATATTTCTTGGCTATAACCCCTTGCTCAGCCCCCTTTATGCTCAGCGGATATACTTTCAAGGTTCATCCAGCTCAGCTGCTTGGACAGATGCCATGCTGGGAGGTTGTGAAGCAGCAGGTTTATCTCGCTTGATGATCTGCACATCAGTCAAGAGCCCATAGTAAGACACCATGGGTTGCCCTCCATCTTCCATCTCTGAGCCTTTGGGTATTTACCCAACACTGGATCTATGAAGTTGATCAAGTGTGTGCAAGCATTCGTAAGTCTTCCTGGGTTAAAAAAAAAGGGTTAAGAATCATCTATTAAACTTCACTACAGCATTTCATTCCAACTTCTGGGCGTATTTCCTGTGCCAGGCTGGTGCTTCTACTTTAAGCGGGCTTTGATTGATGGGCTGATAACCCTTTTGCCTCCCTTTCCAGCATGTGTCAATCATCATGAAGCCTCTGAGCCACAAGAAGCATAAGAAGCTACACAGCCAGAAAGGAAGAGAGTGACACACAGAAAGAATTAGACAGAAACACACACACGCATATACAGAAAGATTCTGCACCATTACAGGTCCAGCAGGCAATGCACTGGCTAAACTCAATTGAAGCCTGTTTCAGCATTTCTGATCATTGAACCAGTGCCCAGAATTAGGGATGGAACTCCATCCCCCATTGCTTCCATTAATCTATTAGTGTTTATTGACTGATCTAGTTTCTAGCTTGGAGATAATCATGTTTACACAGTGAACTCCATTTACTTTACTTCCTTTGCTGATTTGACAGATTTGCTTGTTGCTGAGAAAGGCTAGCATCTGCAAACTGTCACACGCTGTGTGACAATGATATTGCTGGGGTTGTGTCCTTTACAAATCATCCGCCGAACACTGCTGATGAGTGTGCACCGAGGCCTATCTGAGAGCTCAAAGACACTTTAACCAGTACAATAGCTTAGAATGGGGAGTGATTGATAGGTTAAAATGTGATTAAACAAAGAAAATATCTTTTTTTATTGTATCTTTTAAATTGCTGTCTATTATATTGCCTTAAGTGAATGTAAAAGAAAATTGGTTTTTACATTGATAGACTCTAAAGGCACAGTCACTGTAGCATTTACATAAAGTAAGTTTAACATTGTTGGTTTTAAAGTCTGCAGATAACAAGGATTTTAAGGCCTGTAAGTTTACTGTTTAGATGATAGAAAAATATCTGCGCATTTTGAAGCTGAAGAGCCCAATAGGAAAAGGAGAACGGAGCTTAATGGGTGATGAATATTTCATTTATATATATCTGATGGTGAGAAACATAATTCAACTGAATTGACAGTGAATTCACAGAGTTAAACTTTGGTTGTGCTTTGACACATTAATTTGTGCCTTTTGCAAATAAGTGGCAAACTGTCTCAACAATGCTTAACCTTTCAGGGAAGGGGAGGTATCAGTCGAAAATTCAGGAGAGATTGTATTAGATTTCTGCCACAATTCTAAACTTAACTTTCAGAGCACGAGGCAATGTCAAAAGAGCTTTCACTCCCTATTGATTTTGTCATGTATTAAACACAGAGTAATGGCAGCCAACTTCAGACCTGTAAAATGCAAGCATGAAGAGAATGTACTCCCTTAAACACAGTGCAGAGTAATGTAATTACTTTTAATAAATGCAGAAGGCTTTTACATGTATAATACTTGTAATTGATTGCAGACGCAAACTTCCTGGTGAAGAGATTAATGAAAACCTTTTACATGACACCTCACCAGCCAGAACCTGTTTCAAACAGATATTTTCCCCCCACTTCAGCAGTAGCAGCAGTAGAAGGTAATTTCTGCAAATTAATGGTTGTACGTTGCTTTCATGGCACCTGCCTCTTTATCAAAATCCAATGACACCATTTAAAAAAAAAAAAAACATACAGGATTATACAAACAAAGACTGGAGGTGTGATGAGGTGTCAGAGCAAAAAGAACTGATCGTCAACATGTGTCAGACGCCCACCTGTAATTATGTAACAGTGTGTGTACGCGTATATTAATTAAATCCACATATATGTTTACTTATGCGAGCATTGACTTTTATTGATGTGCACATCTGCTCTTAGAGGATTTGAGGACATCCGTGCATGTGAGGGAATGTGCATACCTCTGAGCCTGTGTGCGTATGTGTGTGACAGTAATAAATGTGGTGAGAGGGAGGTGGCAGAGGAGAGTGATGGATCGTCTATGCGCTGCAGGCTGAGTCTCCAGGGAAGGACACTGCTACATCCTACCAGGAAGGGACAACTTAGAGTAATTAGGTCACTGGTACTGGGAGGAGAGTTTCCACCCAGCCATGCTTTTAAGTGAGAGAGCAGCACAGAAGGTAAGGAAAAAAGAGTAGAAAGCAAGGTAGGAAGAGTGCTAAATAATGAGAATGTGGTCTGTGTGAAAGAAGCCGGCAGAGGCAGAAGAAAGCAGAAAAAAACTAAGCTAAAAACAGAGCAAGAGAAAGAAAAAAAAAACAGCGGAAGAAGCACAGTTGGAAAGAAATAAGCTGCTATTTTGTTTTTGATATTGCCTAGAACAGCCCCAATGATTACAAGGAGCCACGGATTCAAAGTTTTTTGAGTTTTGTGTGAGCCATCTCACCCTGTATGGCATGGCCTCATGTCAGGAAGTATGCAATATGCAGAAAACTGGCTGACTTAACTCTTATATTCATCCTCTTCTTCTGTTCTTCCAGTGGAGCTCAGCGGTTAAATCAGATCAAACTCTCCTTTAATGAACAGAAAGAGGTGCAAAAGACCCGTCTGGGAGTCTTCAGGCCGCTTATGGCTTCTGAGAGAGAGACTGAATCAGATGAGAGGAGAGAGGCAGAGATGGAAGGAGGGAGACAGAGAGGTAGATGTGGGCGGCCTCTTCTTCTTTGGCAAGAATGAAAGGTCAGAGATTGAGTATTGTGTAAATCTATCACTACAATGCTGGAAGGCTAATACACTAGAGCTGGCTCCCTCTCTGCTGTTTCTGGTCTCCTATTCTAATCTGAAAGGTTTATGAAGATATTATGTGTGTATGTATATTTGTGTATATATATATATAACTTTGTATGTACACATTTAGGAATTTATATACAGTATGTATATAAATTCCTAAATTTATTGAATATGCATCTTTTCAGTCTGTTATGGTGCTCAGATATGTTTGGCGGAAAATATTTGTTAACCTCATTAAGAAAAAACAAGAAAAAAAAACAGGAAAAGCAATTGCCTTAAAACATGTTAGGAGTAGGAAATATGTTGTATTAACAAAGGATTTTGTGTGTGTGTGTGTGTGTGTGTGTAGTTTACTTACATTCAAGTTTGAGTAACAAGATAAAAACTGTACCTAATATTTCAAGCCAAATATACTCGAGTTAGTAAAGACTACTCAGAATTATTATTTTAAACAACTAATGTGAACGTTCCTGCAACATGATTTCTTAGTTGTAGTTTATATCTAACTACAACTGACACACAGTATGGCCATGGAGTTGACGCTGCAGCATTTTAAGGCCAGTATAATAGTTAAGTGAGACCCTTTTTGTAACATCATTTGTAGAAGTCTCTTTTTTTTCTGTCACAAGCCAATCATCAGTCTTTTAATAAATGTGAATGTGCTTTTCGTAGCTTTGGTATAGTACAAGGCATTAACTACCTCAAAAACAAAGTAACTGAGGTAGGTTCTTGCGACCATTCATTAAAATATGTCCCACAGAAATGATGTCAGTAGACTCTGGATCAAATGGAGAAGATGGATAGAGTGATGGAGTGAGGATACTCCTCACTCTCAGTAACTTGTTTAAACTTAAAATGATTTGATAACCGTGTTTTCTCTAGTACCTCTTACCTGTTCCCCTCATGGACTACTCAATTTGGAGCTAGACCTAAAGCCAGTCACTCATGCATCTGGTTAGCTGCTCTCTTTGGATATAAGCCTGCCTACTCTCCACCGCATCTGTCTAGCTTTCCTAGAATTCCAGCCTGTCCTCTGACCAACCCTCTCAAAAAACCCGCCCACCGGATCACAAGCAAGTTTTCCAAATTCCACTCATTTTGCCATACAGCTCCCCTAGCCCAGCCTGCTCTAACTGTTCCTCTCCTCCCTCCTGTCTTTCCTCCTGGTGGAAACCATGAAGTCCACCTTGGTGCTTAACTTAACTTAAATGTATACAATATGTAAAAATATGTAAAATATACACATTAATCTCTTCATCTAACTCTTGATCTGTAAATCCAAAGGAAATTTCACCACAACTCTGTGTTCCTTTAAGATGCAACTATAAAACTTACCAATGTTGTAGACATTACAAAATCATCACCACATAGAACAGGCTATTGGGCTATAGAGCAACAACTTGCTAATTGTGGTAATAGTAAACAGTTGCAGTCCAGCGTGACAGTACCTCAGCCTGGTGCAGTGTCAGGCAATCAACCATTATCAATCAGTCAGTCAATCAAACAGAACTTGTCTCAGCTATGCAAGTTCAGTATAAGAACACTGGAATACTCTCCAGAGAAGTCAAGCATCTATATAAAGAACTAGAGCTGGGAAAAAAAATGGTAAAAATAATTAAAAACTTTCCTCGATCGCCATTAAAAAAAAGGGCAATATAAAGTTGATGTTTTGATAGACAAGAGGTAGACACAAGGCCAATGACGCTGAGAATAGCACTGTACCAAACCATTCCAACCACATTGCCTGCTGGTCATGTGGTTGGAATTGAGTTACACCCACGTCCAGTTAAGTTGACATACATGGTGTAGGAGCAGCAGCAGGCAGCTGCACATGAGATCTTTGGGCTGCTCCACACTAGTACTGTATGTTAGGACTGGAGTGAAGATAAAAGACAAGATGACAAAAGAAAATGAAAACTCAAGTAAAAGTTACTGAACATGACACCCCAGGCTCAAAACACAAGGACATTGTTGAAGAATTTGGGAGTGTGGAGATATTTTGGCTATTTAGAGCCTGACAAAGAATCAGAGCAGCATGTACTGTAAACTGTGTTGAAAGCAGGCTTCCACAAAAGCAGCTGACACCATGACAAGACACAAAGCCTATAAACACCATTAAAAATGTTGTATTTAAGAAACTAATTAAAGCAACTGCACCTCGTTACCAACTCCATGGCCATAATTATTTCTCAGATGACACTTTCCCAGCTACACATGCAGTGTAAAGAGACAGCCGGACAGCTGTGTCTGCAACCACATCGGATTGGTCTTTGCACAAGTTGCACATCTGAGCCACACTGCCCACTTCACTGAGACAGGACTGCATTTCATGTGACCTTTGTTCCCCTTGGAGTATAAGCGGACCACAACTGAGTCAGTTGTATATGCTATTTATTTAAAATACAGTTGTACAGTGTTGCAGTATATTTATCATGTTCAACATCCATCCATCCATGTGACAGAAAATAAATAATATTTAAACCAAAATTAACCTGAACATTTATACTGTGATATATATCAGAATTAATTGATATGAAAAGGTTTATCGTGAACATTTTTTCCCCACTTTGCCAACCCCTAGAAACAACAAATTATACTTAAAATCAGGGTCCTTAGGGTCAAATATGATGGTTTACCTGTTCACCTAGGAGACCAAACTGCATTCACCATGTCAATTTCAGCAAAACAGAAACCAGGCTTCAATATTGTTGACTTTTTTCACTCTTTATTGGAACAATTAAAATATTCATAATATTCCAGTAAAATCTTATCAATTACTAGTTTAACGTCACACAGAAGAGTGACTTTTATTTTACATTTAACAGCAACTTCATAAAAACTAGTAAGAAGCATATAGTCTTCATTTCCAAGTATGGCTAATTAATTTGTGCAAGTCAGGAAATATACTGGAATTTACAGTATAGGGAAAAGTGTGTATTCCCTGACCATTTGGCAAGCAGAGGTGGTAAAAGTAAAATCTGACAGGCCTGGGTTTGATTCCACCTTGGCCCGGGCATCTCTCTCTCTGTGGAGTTTGCATGCTCTCCCCGTGTTTCCTCCAGGTACTCCGGTTTCCTCCCACATGTCCAAAGACATGCACTTACTGGGGTTAGGTTAATTGGCTACGCTAAATTGCCCATAGGTGTGAATGTGAACGTGAATGGTTGTCTTTCTTCCTTGCGACAGACTGGTGTACCCTGCCTCTCACCCTGTGTCAGCTGGGATAGGCTCCAGCCCCCCCTGTGACCCTGAAAAGGATAATCGAAAGTGAATCGATGGATGGATCTGTACTCTGTCTGCTGTGTACATATAGCCATTGTGCCACCGCTTCCCCACCGAAGGGGACACCACCACCCCACTGGACAGCACTTCAGGCCATCTCTGAATGAAGTTATCTCACGCTCTTTTTTTTTCTCTCCTTGAGAAATACCGCATCTGTACCTTTAGCTAGCAGACACACTGTGTGACAACGGATAATGGATAACAAACTTCTGTTTCAAGATTTCCTGTTCTGTGTGCCAGTCAGTTGCACTCTGTCAGGGCAAGCATGGCAGCAATGCTTGTCCAGTGAAATTTCAAATTAGGTATAAAATTAAAACCAAAGCGTCCCATCCCATAAAGCCTCTCCAACTGTCTTTTTGCATCCTGTAAATTACTGTCATCTTGTGGCCTCAGTTAGCTCTTGTTCCTGGAAGCCAGATTGACTCTGAGCCATTAGAATCTGTAGTTTCCGTAATTTTCATGGGAATCTCCATTTCCAGTAAACAATAGCTTGAGCTCGTCAAGCTAGAAATGCAAAAAACTCTTTTTTGCTATGTGCACATGTATATTGTAGTCTTTGATGTGAAACTGATGAAAGAACAACGTGCTAGACAAGCTACATTTTCAGTACTGTTTTAGATTCAACTTTATTATCATTGTACACAAGTATACAACATAGTACAATATATCATTCAGAGTGCTTATGTTTTTTAATAAACTGCAATAAAGATTTAATTCGACTTGGAGGTTATATTTCTGCATTCTCATATTCATAAAAGAAATGAATATGTTGACAAACTTGGGGGAGCAGATTTGTTCTTTTACAAAAAAATTGCCTCTAATGAGCCATTTTTTCTGCTGCAGAAAAAGTGAAGCATTTTACATCTCCAGTAAGCACATCATGGAACAGTCAGAGCCACCTTGGATGAACAGACAAACAGAATTTTACCGCCTACAGAAACTCCAGCTCCAATAGAAAAAGAAGAAAGACACAACTGTGTCCATAGTGACAAGCAATTTCTGCGAGCACGCCAGTAAATATAGGACCAAAATAAAAAAGAAGAGTTATACATTAAATTTTATGCCTCGCCACATCACAAATAGTGGTTATGTGATTTTAGTTATTGTTTGTTTTGATTTTAACTTTAGGCGTTATTGCACTGTTACACACAGAGACTCACCAGCATAATGATGAAAAATGGGAAAGGGAGTGGAGATGTGACATAAAGGTCAAAACCTCGATTCGTACTATTGTGGAAGAAAATATGACAAGGAATCCTAGAGAAAAGAAACTCACTCAATCTTCAACTCCCACACTCATGTTTTCTCCTGTTCGTTTTTGTATCTTATCTTACTCTTCTGTCCCTCACCTCTTGCATTGTTATCTACTCCTCACATCTTTGCTCCCATTCTTCTTGCCATCTAATTTCCTCAGTGCCTCATTCTCCTGCGCCACTATCCATCAGCTGTTCAAGCAGCCCTCCAACCTTAGTCACAATATCACTGCAAGTCTGCAAACTTCTTTGTATCTGATCCATTTATTGAGTTTGCATAATGAGTAAAAATTTGTTGAGAAGCAAAAACATATCACTCTGTTTAGCCATTGTGCTTTACACATGCAAGTAAATGAGTTTAAAGCCACAAATTGGACCACTGAGCTTGCAAGTTTCATATTTTAATTGGGCATAAAAACAGGATTTCTAAAACTTCATTATTTCAAATAGGCCTTATTAACATGATGCCTTGACACTGAGACTGCAAGACACTGCTTTTATATATACAGGATTTTACTTTAAAGTTTTATAGGCAAATAACCCCCGAGATATTTAGTTGTTTTTCTCTGCTATGAAACTGTGATGTATTATCAGTCAAGCAAATATGAGTTGCATAGTCAATAAAATTCATTAACTCATGACTTCTGGACATGAATTGACTTTGTGTCTAAAAATCAAAACTGGCAGTCAAATTTAAGAGGCCCTGAGTTTTGCAAATCACATGTGGAGGGAGGAATTCAATAAAATATACTTTTATTAGGTTGTAATACTTCCAGAAAAGGCAATTAGTCTGTGCTATTTTGAAATGCCAATGTATGCGTCTGGAAGATCAGAAAATTAATGTTTAATTCTCGGAAGCATCATAAGTGGATGTCAATGTAATTCCCCATAGATATTATTAATTATTTAAAAGACTATACTGTAATGCTTGTCTCTGTAATTAATTCTTATGTTTTTGACAAGAATAATAAATAATAAAGTTACTTTACTTTTTAATAGACCTCCAGGCAACAAGGTGATGCAAATGAGAGCTGACCGGTCACCTGAGAATCAACAGTTATAATGAAATAGTTCACCGAAAAACAATTTCCTGGTTCTTCCCCGAAATCTCAGCATTAAGACCCCTCAGTATAATTTGACTGTTCTGTAGCAAAAAGATTGAACTGTGAATTTAAAAGTCAGCCACAGTATTTATCTCACTCTTGCCTATATTTCACTTGATAATAACCTAGTCAAATAGCACTATTCAGCACAAAGTGCAACTTTTCTTCAAAATGCTCTGCTTATGCCGCTCTGGCTCTTTAGGGAAATTTGATGGCTCTTTTACTGCTATTTTGAAAGTGAAGCTCATATTTATTTCAGCTGTTAAAGAAGAGAGTGAGATGAAACAAAGACACTGCCTGAAGAAACAGCGATGTCAATCACATCAACTACTTTGCTATGACTGAAATATCTTAACTGCTGTTGAACAAACTGATATGCAGCATCATCAAGTTGACATTTCTGTTTTTAGGAAAATGTCTCAGTGAGTACTGGATATTTATATGCATTTAGTACCATAAGTTTTTGGACAATGGAACTTTTTTTTTTTTTGTACACAACCACAGTGGATTATACATCATACAATCAAAATGTGATTGAAGTGCAGATTTTCAGCTTTAATTCAAGGGGTTTAACAAAAGTATTGCAGTAACTGTTTAGGAATTGCAGTCATTTTTTACATACAGTCCCCCATTTTCAGAGGCTCAGAAGTAACAGGCAAATGAACAATACTTCGAATATTGGTTTCAGAAACTCTTTGGTTGCTTTTGCAGTATGTTTTTGGGTCATTATCCATTTCCACTTTAAGTGCTATCCGATCAGTTTTGCAGCATTTGGGTGAATCTGAGTAGCGAGTACAGCTCTGTACACTTCACAATTCATCCTGATACTTCTATAGAGTCACATCAGCAGCAAACACTAATGGCCCGATTCCACTTCCACTGGAATCCATACATACCCATGCCATAACATTGCCACCACCATGATTGACAGATGATGTGATAGTGTCAGCTTCTCTCCTTCTCCATACTTTTCCATCATTCTGGTACAAGTTAATCTTGGTTTCATCGCTCCAAATATTTTTTATGTTTTCCAGAACTGTGCAGGCTCTTTAGATGTTTTCTGGCAAAATCTAATATTGCCTTTTTGTCCTTAACTATGTAAACCATGTGTATTTCCACTCATGGAGAAATATCTTGGATTGTAGACTGTGACAATAATTTGCTTCCCTCCTCAAGTTTTCACTTGGTGAATGACGTAAAGCAGCTTTTCTTAACTAAGGAAAAAATATTGCAATTATTTACTGTAGGTGTCTTCTATGCACTTCCAGACCTTTTGGTGTTGCTGAGCTGGCTAGTTCATTTCTTCTTTTTAAGAATGATTTGATTGAGTTGATTTGGCCATTACTTAAGTTTTTTGTTTGTTTGCTTGTTTGTTTGTTTTTTCAGCCTAATGATAAACTCCCTTGCTTGCACTAATATTTCTCTAGACGTCACATCGCAGGTTCGAAAAGACACCAGATAAAAGTTCAAAACTTGGATTCAACTTGGAATCAGATCTTTTCTAAGATTCACTTGTCCATAAAACTGCTTGCTAGTCAACTGTCCAATTACTTTTGAGCCTGTCAAAACAGGGGTATACTGTATGTATAAAAGTGGCTTTAATTCCTAAATAGTTAATACAATACTTTTGTTAAACCTTTTGAATTAAAGCTGAAAGGCTGCACCTAAGTCATCATCTTGATTGATTTAAAATCCACTGTGGTAGTGGTGTACAGAGGAAAAATTTTTAAAAATGTAATTACCAAAAAACGTTCATGCCTAACTTTATTAAAAGTATCATCAGGTACATGCAAATTATAGTGACATTTCTTTCTGCAGCTTAAAGCATCACTATGCACAGTTGTACATCGCGCAACATTAACTAACAAGATAGCTGCTTATACAAGGCAAACTTTAAAGTACAAATGTCTAGTTTATTTGGTTCATCTGTTGTGCACTGGTAACTAGGGGTTCAGCAGTGTGCTCAAGAGCCCTTCAGAAGTCACACACTAATTGCATCTAGGCCTATTAATCAGCCTTTTTACCTCCTGGCAAACTGGCTGAGTGTCAATCTAATGAAACAGCATCAATCCAAATGAAATTAAAGCCTCGTGGAAAAGCTAATTAGTATTAGTAAAGGTTAGGTAATGGTGTGTTTGAGCCCTATTACACAAGATTACATCACTGCACAGTGATCACAGCAGGCTCAGGAAAGGACAGTCATATCTGGCCCACCTTCTGCTCAGTCTGGCCTTAGCTGGCTGCACCTTCACACTGCTGGAGGCTGACCAAATAGGTGGTCTGAGACTGTGTGTGAAGCTCCAGAGAATATGAAGTAAGCACTCAAAAAGAGGTTTAATCTTCACTATGTAGCTTTCAGTGTTGTCTTGCTCCTACTGCAAAATCATCCTATTGCTAAGTGAAGAAGACATTATGGCAGAGACATTTTAATATTTTAAAAAATGATTAATTATTAGTCATTGAAAAAATTCTCATCAATTTTCAATACCTGTAATTTAAGCCACATAAAAAATGAATTCAGCACTCGCTCCTGCTAAGGGCGAAGTGGATCTAGTAATGCAGCTTCACTCTTGCTGAAAATGAAATGTGTATTAATGCAGGCATTACTGCATTAAATCTTTTTTTTTTTTTTTTTAATCTATTTTTTTTTTTTATTTTAATTTTTTTTTTTTTAAAATTTTAAGGGGGGG
>VUQJ01011676.1:1938-13426 GCA_015108635.1 Andinoacara biseriatus
AAAAAAAAAAAGAAAAAAAAAAAAAAGAAAAAAAAAAAAAAAAAAAAAAAAAAAAAAACTATTTATTTAATAATGAACAGTACATGAAAGTCATATCCTTAAGAAAAGGGGGGAAAAACACAGCAAAGACCTGACACAGCACCTGAGGGATGCATCTGGCTCATATATGGCTATGATCTAATCATGAAAATGCCTGCATTTTTTACATAATGTTTGCTTGAGTCATACCTAATTCTTAGCTCATACATAAAAAAAAAATGCAAAAGAGCTCATAAAATATGAGGCAATGCATCTCATGAGACATCCAACACATAAAGCATAAAACATTTTATTTATATGTTTTCTCTATTTTGATCCCAGATGGGACGTTCCTTGAGCTGAAGTTTAATTCTGTGACCTCTCGTTTGTGTGGCGCTCCCCACGGGAAAACATCCTAATGCTTTTTTTCAACTGCTTTATTCCGGACATAACTGAACGTAACAAATAGCTAAGAAATATGAGAAAATACACATACACATTTTTTTCCCTATTTTCTCACTACACCCTTGTGTCTAACCCAGATCCAAATTCAGCATCTAAGATCTTCTTCAAGTTTTGGTTTTTCTTCTAATTAAAATTTTTTTTTTCAGCTCTACAAGTACAAATTGAAAAAATGTGATCTTAAAATCTAACAGATGTTCCAACAAGATATTATTTATAGTTTTTGGGGTTTTTTCTCATTGATCAGTTCAACACTTGGCAGTAAGTAAATTTTTTTCACTGCAGCATAAATATTGTTGATTGCTTGATAAATTTTCTTCAGCATCTAAATCATTTTCTCCAGTAGAAATCTTTCTCCTCAATAGTTTCATTCCCCACGCAGTCGGGCTCCTTAACAATGCCCCCTCTCTCTGCTCACTGCTCAGTTATTGTGTTACAGTAACACACTTACTCAGGCTTAACGCACACCTGATGTTCTACTTACATTCTGCCCCACCCCTTTGTCCAAAAAACACAACCTTGGAAATAAAACTTAATTCTGATTCTGATATGAAATGTTAGGTCAGTTTATATGTATTAACCCACCTGCTGTAGTAAATGGAGAATACGTCTTCTTTGAGGACGTGTTGAGACATGATACGATCAAACACAGGGGTGATGCCATCAATGGCCACGTTGGGGTACCCCATCCCCAACACCCCATCAAACTTGGCAAAGATGAAGGGCATGGCGGAGAGAAACGTGGCTTCAGCAAACACTTGCACTACTGGGATCCCGCCAACCTACAGCAATAAAACACAGGTAGTCAAAAGTGTAGAATGCAAGAGGAGGTTTAAGAATTTATGTAAAATGAAACTCATTTAATTAGTAGGTCTCTGACTTGAAACTCACCACAACCACATCCTCACTCAGGAATCCCCTGACATTTCCAGAGGCATATTGGATGGAAAATCCCGTTCCATTTGCAATGTAAGTCCAGGATTTGGAGGCGTCGTACCTGTTGTGAGTAACTAAAAGTTGAAAATGCTTTTAAGTCCAACAGCAACTGTTTACTGGGAAAGTTTTAATGAACAACGATCCTTACGATATCTCATGTATTTTAACCAGCATTAACACTTTTTACTTTATTCATAGCCAATAAACATAACCTAACATTGTCATCTTTTAAGTTGTCTTTCTGGCCATATTTTAGCTCCATTTTTGGCATTTCCAAATTCCTCCGCTGTGTTTGCCTGCTATAGTATTCCCTGTGTCTACTTTCTATTTCATTAGAGGAAACCTGTAAAGTTGCAGGCCAGACAGTCCTGAGAAACCTCTAAAAAAGGTTGTTCATCGCTATGAGTTTCACTGCTGTGCTGTTTTATTTACAGTAGAAACAAATCTTGATTATATCCACTTTAAGTTGTTTTTATTTTCCTGTTTGCATTTATGTTCATGTACACTTACAGCAGGCAGTGGAAAATGGTGAGCAGCTTTGTGAGGGCACCCACAGGTTGGCTGAGCCTGTGTCAAACACCACATTGAACATCTGGGCCGGAGAGCCAATACTGATTTCTCCAAAATACTGCGTCTATTGGGAATAAAAAAAAAAAAAAAAAAGCTTTCTTAATGTTGTTTGAATAGTTTTTCAAACCCTTTCCCTTTTGTAAAATGTCATTTTTAGGGCGTTGACAAAAAAGGTGTGGAGCGTCTGACTCATACAAAGAGAATATTTCAAAGATCAAAGATTCCATCTTGTCTTCATGATATCTCACTATTAGTCCAAGAGAAGTGACGAAGCTTTTAATCTTCGAGCTTAAAGTCCGTTTTTTGTCTTCAGATCTTAAACAGCAAGCAGGTGGTTTTAATGCTAGATTTCTTATCACCTGTATTATCTGTAGGTCTTATCTAAGGCGTCACATTAAAGTTTCTCACATCCAAGTAGTTGGTTAGCGGTGTGGGAACAGTTCCGTTGTTGGTGTCAGCTGTGCTTTTCTGGGCCAGCTCAGTCATCACCTCCTCTACAGAAACCCCGAGCTCCTGCAGAGTCTCTCTGATGGATGGCATCTTTTTCAGGGCAATCCTGAAACCAGAGCACCCAAGAGGGAACATTTTGAATGAATGCAAAGAGGAAACATGATAGCTAAAGAAATGTTAAAGAGGTATATGGAGTTTATTTTCCATGCTATGTATCTGTTACATATGTCTGGTGATCATTCCAGTGTAAAACCTTTAACAAAGTACAGACTGCTTTGCTCTCAGCACCTAGCCAAACAGATGAATAAAAACACATGTAAACCCAAATGCTGAAATCATTAGCTTTTGTAATGAATCACTAAAACACATTTGTTTTCCTCTCCTTATATGATTTATGGTTTGCTGTCACTATGTTTCTGCAGAATGTTACTAATGCTAATGCAGATATGCAGGGAATTTAATTCTAAGCGAATCATGTCGGCATATAAAGGATTTTTTTTTTTTACCTTCTCAAAGCATGGCTCGTGGTCACTGTCACTGATAGAACAACCAAACATATCCACTGTTTTATCAGTAGTGCCATGGTGACTTCTCTGACGGCAGGAGGAAAATACTTCTATATATTAAGTTGGTTTTCCTGGTTTTGTGAAAATCGCCTCTCGCTCGCTCTCTGGTGTTGTGCCCCTCAAGTCTTTTATACCATGTCCTCTTCAAAGTGCACTCACCCATGGGCCCAACTCTGGCTGGGAGCTTTCCTGGAGGTGACCACTTGAAAACAAGCCCTCCCCATATCCCCCCACCCCCTGCACCCTGCACCCTGCACCCTACCCCTCTGCCTTGATCACAAAACCTCCGGTGAAAGATGCAAACTCTGACCCCTTAAAAAACACTGATGACAGAAAGCAGGGGTGCAGAGGTCTGGAGATTGCTGACGTAGGTAAGCTGGAGACCTTGTCCATAGGGCTGTGAGAAGGTTCTGAGAAACTAAATGATGCTGAAAGTTGTCAGGACAGATTAGCTGCATGCTGTTTACTCAACTCAAATACAGGCCATATTAAATCCCAGCTGGTGCAGGCCTAGCTCTGCACTTTTACATTATTTCTTTAATTTGCTAATGTTTTCATTTTGCTAAATCAGGGACTACACAGTGTGATCTGAAGTGGACCACACCAGAAAATCCAATCCATGATAACCTATAAAAACACCAAATGTTTCCCTTTTGCTTTAGATTAAAGATGAACATTCTCAAAATGCTCACATTTACAGAGCCATCCATCTTTAGGCATACAGTAGGTAATGTCTTTGTCAGTGGAAAGGCTGTAAAACGGATGACGATCTAGATCCGAAATTGACATTCCAGACAGCCACTCCTGATGCGTTTCATTCATATTTACTTGCAGCAGAAAGTTGCCTGGTTCAAAATACAGTAAGTAGACAGAAAGTACCCTCCAATTCTCTTTGATTTTCAAGTGAGCGAGATAGGACCCTTTGGCGAGCCAGCTGTGTATCTAATAACATTAGATGGGGTTTTGGTTTTGAAATTAATAATAATGATCAAAATGAATTTTAAGCTTCAGATTAAAAACCAGAATGAATTCAGCTTTTGATCAGAGCTTTTGTTGTGGCTTTTAATATTTTGCTTGCCTAAATTTCCCACGTCTTTAAAATTTCTTATATATGAAGCAATCAGTTTTTATACAGCTTCCCTCTTCTGATGTAAACTGAGAAACAGCAAAGAGGGAAGGACAATTCATACTGTAAGTTCAGTTCAAGGTCTTAGAGAGTGCTGGCAGGAGAAAGAGCCCATGCTGAGTGCATTATGCATTCCAGGTGATTGGCAGTCTGCTTTGTTTTTTCATTGTACCTTTTTGCTGCTGTTCTTACACCAAAAAAACAAACAAATAAACAAACAAACAAAAATAAACATCTAGTAATTTGTGCCACTTCTTACTAAGTTTCACCACAGAGGGGATTCCCACGATATCTTGCCTGTCACAACTGGGTGGTGTGTTGGTATTGTAGTGACCACCGAGTCAAACCAGGAGATATGTGGAGGTCCATGTCACGCGCAAACTCACACAGCCATGACTTGCAGCGAACCAATCTGCAGCTCTCCTTTGGCGCAACTGAGCTTTATGAGTTTAAGCTCATCGTTTGAATATCTGGCTGAACATTACTGCTTTGAATCAATCTTACCGCAACAAAACAAGCTCTCAAAGTCCCCCATTCACCTGCTGCTTAAAAAAAGCAAATGCAGATGTAGGTACAAGCAACTGCACACAGAGCTGCATTCAGCAACTACAGAAACCAAAATCAGAGAAAACAGAGCAAATTGAAGCAAGATAATGAGGAGTGTGTCAGACATATATGCATCTTGTTGTGTTTACAACTTTTTCAAGTAGCTAATAAAATAAGTTATTGTAGGTTCAAAGCTTTAGTGATTGATTTTTTTGGCCTCTTGGCAGCTGTGCAAGAAGCCATAAACACGTTATTATTGTCTAGTGCTTGCTAGTTTTACCAGCAGGCTGTTTTAAAAAAAATAAAAATGAATTAAGCTGTTCAATGATGATTGTATGAGTGATTGTCCTTATTAAGAACTCTTTCCCCTTTAAACTTACACACTTTGAAGGTGTATTATCTTGTAAAAATACTGAGTTTTATAACTTTAAGAGACATTTTTACTTAAGAGTCCAGTGCCTGCTTAATCTGTCATACAATTAGGCCTCACAAGCAGGTTTTGATAGTGCACTCTGGCAGTCTCGCAGACATCTGACTCTTGACCTGCCAGGTTAAATGGATACCCATAGGTTTCTTTCCCACACTGCCTAGGGAGACCCATGCGTAACTCATGCTTGGCCTCCCACCTCTCCAGTGATACCGCTCCACTAGTGCACATGGGAACCATAAAATTATCTCCTGCTTAATGATTTATATGATTTTTATATGTTTTTTTATATCATTAATATTCCCTAGGAGTATTTCACATCATGTCAATATTTAGTCTTTGGCTGTACAGAACTACTCAGAAGTAAATAATTATAAAACAGAATGTAAACAACCAAAAAAGCTGTTGAAAAAGATCCAACAGACCAAACCTCAAATGTGTTTCTGCTGACAGATGCATATCACAAGCAGAATTCGTGTGAGAGGCTATTGCAGGGGCTGCATGGGGACTGTGTTATCTCTCATGATAAGAATGATAAGATGCAGAGCAGCAGTTGTTAGCAGGAAATGAGATTCAAGGAAGTTATCACTCAAACAAATAAGCTTGTCTCCAAAAGCCACAAAAATGCAACATTCTGCCCAGCTGGCATGCATATAAACGTGACATGTCACTTTTTTTCTAATTAGTTAGTTCATGGAATTAAGTACAAAAAAAGCAGTGAACAACAATTTGGTTTCACAGATTTTATGCCTAGTTGGGTTTTATAATTTGAAACCCATGAACTTCAAATTAGGAATGATGAGTCTGTGATTCCATCTGGAGACAATATGTATGAAAATATGTGGTTCAGTCTTCACATCAGGAGGTAAAAAATGTAGAAATTGAGATCAAACGTGGCAGTAAAAACATGTTTTATGTGCAACAGAATGATAGCCATTCTCAAGAGTACTGACTATGTGATTACATTTGATCTTACATATTTTATTTTTATTTTTTATATTGGTAGCTGATTTATCCCCATGAATTGGTGTTTGATTTCCACATGGGTGTGGGTTTTTTTTTTTTGTTTTGTTTTTTTCCAGATCTTTTCATTCACATGCTGCACCATTCTCAGCCAGATGAGGGCAGCATTTGACTTAAAAATGCATCTTGAGCACAAACTTCATTACTCCTCTGAGGGTCTGTCTGTTCTTTGATCACAATCAGTTTAAAAGCATTACTTCTGTGAGTGTGTTCATGTGTCCCCATCCTAATACTTGAAGATAAATTTGTCAAGATGCATGTTGAAACTACATTAGTCTTTTGGTACCTCCAAAAGAACTCACACCATTTCTGAATGTGAATTTGCTTTTTTAAGGCGCCTAACTGAAGGGACGAACCGTGTTAGCAAATAATTTAGCAAAGAACCCATTTTAAACATTATCTTTTGTATCTTTAAACCTATAAAAAAATGCCAAACATAACACAGTTTGACAGGCATACAACAGTATTTTTTAACTACAAAAAGATGATTCCCAAAAGAGCTATTAACCAAAAACTTGACATATTTTGGCACGGTGTGCAGTGTGTCCTTAAACAATAAAAAATGAGGAAACTGGACAAGTGGAAGACAATAGAAGGCTTAAAAAATATCTAAAGCAGATGAACAGTATGTGAAAGTCATTTCCATAAGGAAAAGGAAAGAACGCAGCAAAGAGCTGACCTGCGAGATGTTCCATCATTTGTTCCATCTACTGTTCACCAAAGGCTCATCAAAAATCATCTCAGTGGTTGAGGTATGCCAAATTACACAAGAACTGGACTGAAAATCAGTGGCAAAAGAGATTATAGGGGGAAGTGTCATGTTTTTTGGAGTGCAGCAGGTTGGGCCCCAAATGTAAGATGCAGCAGGACAAGGTTAAAAAAAAACAAAGCGAGACATTTATTTTTCTGAAAAGTTCAAAATGTAAACTGGAACTGGGGACCAGAATCCAAACTACAAGGAAACAAAATCTAGGCAGCCCATGGAAGAGGCATTGGAAAACAGGGAGACAGACACACACTACAACAAGCAATGACAATCAAGATGATGAGACAGGGCAAAGGAAACTAAACATAACTAAACCTAAACCACAACAACAACAACACAAAAATAGAAGAACGTGAACTGAACAAAGAGAAAATTATGGTAATTACTGAACTAGTACCAGATAAACAGAAAGAGAAACAAAAGGTAACAGCTCAACAACTGTTAAACCAAGAACTAACTAAAAATAGAGACAAATGAATCTAAAAGATAATCTATAATACAAAAAAACCCAGGGTCCCAGACATAGGGATCATGACAGGATGCCATATTGTAACAATATCTTAACAGAGACTGGAACAAAATGCAGCCAACTTCCAAAGAAGACCTTCAAGAAGCCTGGAGAACTATTCCTGAAGACTTCTTAAAGAAATTACAAGAAAGCTGCCTCTGGACCGGTGAATATTTAATAACAGCAGCCACACAGTGATGCACAGTTTGAGTGCCTTAATTTTAGCTAAGTAGCTCTCATTGATACTTGTTTGTCTCATACTGTACATGCGAATGACAATTCCTGTTAACTGGTGGTACTACTACTACTCCTCTACTTCTACTACTGCCCCTACTACTACTATTACTACCACCACTACTGTTACTGTGCTCCTACGACTACAACTATTACTATTCCTACACTACTACTCTTCTACTACTACTATGGCTACTACTGCTAATAATGATAATAATAGTACATAAAGAGATATGTGTGAAGGTAATTTTGCCTTAATTTAATAATAAATTGAGCTAGAAGTCAGACTGGCTTATAGAAAAATCCAGCAATTAAAAATTATTTAAAGTAGCATCCTGTCAAATATGTGTAAAATTTACTGCCAGCAGCACAAACAATTTACAAATGGGACAAAATGTGCAACTTATGTTTAATTACATTCTACATTACATTCAATCAGTCACATCCTGTGGATGCAAGATCAGATATAAATCTGAGTATTCATTACCTTAGGTTCTTTGTTCTCTACCTTCCTGAGTAGGTTTTTGGGTACAGTAGGGGCGAGCGAGGTGTACTTGTCGGCAATGTCTGGGTTAGTTTCTGGGTTAGGGTTAGAGACAAACACTGAATAGTAACAAGATCATCAATGCTTTTCACTTTAGCTGTTAGGTTTTAATACTGTGGCTGATCAGAGTGTGCTATTGCATCAAAAATATTGTATTTTTAAAGTAAGATAACATGAAATGTTAGTGAAGGGCTTCTACTTGCAACATAAAAAACAAATTGACTGAAAATAGTTCATATTACTCCACATTCGCTGGATGTGTTCGTACTGTGAACAAATGTAAACTACAAGACCACTGTTTTTCAGTGTGCTGTGATAAAAACAAACCAACAAAAGCAAAGAACCATAAAAAAAAAAAATTGTAGGTTAAAAGTATACAGGCTACACAAAGACTATGTAAGCTTGAAAGTCTAAAAAAGAAAAATCCTAAATGACGGCGCAAAAACCTCATTAACAAAATGTGAACAAGTTCCCCAGAGTGTGCAGCACTGTCTGGTCCTTACACTCCTTCACCATGTTGAAATAAAAATCCTTAATCTAATAACGAACAGCAAAAGGCAGTATCTGTCAAATCCATTAAATCTTTAATACTAGCTCTCTCAAAGTTGTTGAGGTTACCTCAAACACATGACAGGATTGTGTGCACAGGATATCCTCATTTGAAAAAGACATCCTCCTCTAATTGCTTAGCTTTGTGACTTCCTGGACAACAAGCACCCATATCCTTGCACCCACCAAACATCCTCAGTGTGGCATTCACAACAATGGGCTGACTCATCTCTGAAAGAGGACAATGGAAATCTCTTATTGTATCAGTTTGATTGTTGTTATCTGTCTTGTGTGTCTGGTTTTTTTTTTCTTTCTTCTTTGCTGCTACTGTGGCTATCATTACTCATCCAGAAACAAACTGCTGGATAGACACAACAGATAAACAACTTTATTATTCTAGGCTAAAAGCATTTGGGGCAAAGTTGTGATATCAGACCAGAGTAAAGTAGCCCACTAATAGCTCAGACTGGCGTGGGCTAACAGCTATCATGCTAATTTTAACATGCTGAGGTGCCTTCAACTAAGAAGTTTCTCCTTTGCTAGTTTGCTTCAGTCTGATTCCACCAGATTTCTTATTTCTTCATTGGTTTTTCTTTTTTGTCTGTTTTGCCGTCTTCAGTCTTCACCTCATGAGAGGAAATGCGTGTTCAGTAGGGTTAGGATCTGTTGATAACACTTGTCAGTCCAAAACCTTGATAAGACCACAAAACTTTGTTTCTTGGCGTTCCAATTTTTACTGCTGATGAGTGGGTTTGTGTCTCAGAGTCTGGCTTCTCTACTGTTTTTTTCTCTAAATCTCCTTTGAATTGTAGACCATGAGATTTCCACCTCTGCTCTTTGGAGGTTGCTCATGATGTTATGCACTGTTGTTATGGGAGTTTTCTTTCCTGTTCTTACCGCTTGTTCTTACTGCTTGTCTGTCATCAGTTGTTGTTGTTGTTTGATGCCTGTTCCTCAGTACAACAGTCGTTTCCGTCTTTTTCGGGACATTCTAAATTGTGGAAGCGGTTTTTGAAATATAACGCTGTGCAAAAGTCTCGAGCCGCTCCTCATTTTTACAAATATTTTGCTGGGAAAATGGGAAGTACAACAATTTACTGAAAAGTGTAGAAACATAGATGGTAATACAGTATATAAAGTATATGTTTTGACAATATATAAATGAAAGAAGGCATCCTGTCTTAATAATTATTTAAGTGTTCTTTTGATTGTAAATAAAAGTTACATTTTGTAATCCAGGTATTAAAACACTGTTAATGTCACCAGCTCTAAAAGTTAATGAAAGAAGTTGCCATGATTTTGTTGAGTTCTGCCAACTTGTTTGGGTTTAGATGAAAACAGAAGTAATGGATCCATCCGTCCTGCCAGCCAGTCATCCATAAATAAGCAAAGCTGCATTTAGTATATATTTTTTAAATATAGATATTCTACATAAATGTTTGCAAGACGTACCCCTCAGCCTCCTGGCAGTAAAATATTTAGGTGGCACAAATCCCGTGGAAGCACAAGCTCTAGAACACATAATGACCAGGTGATGCATCTATGGTATCAATTTGAACAAGAGAACTCGAGTTATCGGGTTCCCAAAGATGAAAGTTGGCCATCCACCCGGTGGGGCAACAATGATGCCCTGTCAGCCTTTTTAGGCTGAGATGTAAAAAGCACTCTGCTCAAGAATAACATAAAATAATAATAAAGATATTAACTATAGCTGAGAGCAAAAACATCTAAAAGAAAATTATTCATATCGACCAGCTCTTTGGATCTTTGGATGCTTTCAAAACACATGCTGGCGTTTACTACTTTTAGCTCAAAGCCAATAACTTTGCTTTTAAGCAGGTTTGCTGACTGTGACAATTTGTTTCTTTCTCTTTGGTATTTTTTATGCTCTTTGACTTTTGTAGGTTTTTTTGTTTGTTTGTTTGGTTTGCAAGTTTGTTATCACTCCTAGATGATTGAATGCTGATCAATAAAAAGTTTTAAATCAACACATAAAATGTCTATTAACTTATACTCATGATCTGAGGATATAGATCCCATTTTTTTAAGACTATTGTTTTTCCAAATGGACAGTAAAACAGAAAGAGGGTGAATGACTCAGAAAACGACCTGGTGCAGAATCAAACCCAGGGCCCTGCAGTGGCTGTAGGTTTGCTGGTGTGCTTGGGATCATTGTGAGTTTGGGACTTGTTTTCAAACCAAAGATTGGACCCAGAAACCAACTGCAGTTTTACAGATTTTATTGCAAGAATAAAATGTGTGAATAAGCAGGTAAATAGTACTGGCATGATGTATCTCCACTGGAATGGAACAGGCGCTTCTGCCGGAGAGGAGACAGGAGGTTAGTGATGGCCAGGGTCTTGCAGAGTTTGTAATTAAATTCTGAGGTCTTCTTTGTTTCTCGAGCACCTGATTCAGAGGAGCAGCTGGCAGGGAGATGGGATTCCAGTAAGGTGAACAGGGATTTGGTAGCGAATGAGTACCTATTTTAGAGGAAACCCGAGGCCTGCCAGGCCCGTAACTGCATTTAATCATTAGTTATTATTAATCTCTGTGTCTCAGTGTCACTAGCTGAGCTTGATTATCCGTTGCCTATTTTGATCTGTGAGAAGAGGTGGAAGAAAATCATGTAATATTGTTTGGTGAAATATTTTTAAGTCGAGCATGAGATCTGAGGGGATGAGAACCTCGTGGCTTGTAATAAAGTGCATTAGACTGAAATATGTTGGTGTGTGTTTGTGTGTGTGTGTGTCTGTGTGCACA